>CAKAOH010029004.1:0-48160 GCA_916701665.1 Sebastiscus tertius | reverse complement strand
ATTTTTTTTTCAGACATTTTTTTTCATCAGACTTTTTAAGAATATAAGTAATAGATTGTGTATATAAGTGAATAATTCTATATTTATATATTTTTTTTCTCAAATTACAGGTTTGCGTGGAGCACGTGGGTAAGTGACGCAATAATCTGCTCAAACCGCCGTCTGACACAATCCAAAATGGCAGCAACCATCGGGAGTCTCTTCAGGACCTCTGTGAGTAAAACTAAATGATAAACATAAACACTAGATATCTACTCTCTCTTTCTCTAGTCTGGTGTTTATTAACCACTGATTAACTGGTGCTGATCGCAGATAATGATGAGTAGTTCAGCTCTACACTGAGGAGATGTCTCGTGTTTGTGTCGCACATTTGAACCTGATCTGACACTCTGTGGTAACAAACCTCTGTCCCGCGGACCTCTGGTTTGCACCAATATGCCACAGAAATACTCACTTAATAGAGTTTAAAGCTATTTAACAGCCTAATGAAGGGCTTCCTTCTAGACTTCTAACAAGACAACACAAAGTAGCATTGCATGCTAGGTTACTCAATAATGTTATATTAATCATATTAAAAACATTCTACATGTAAATAATCAATATGTTGTCGCATTAATGTTAATCAATAACTTTCAGTGTGTCTGTGATAGTTAATATTGATCACAAACTCATGATTTAAGATGTTTTTTTATCTGCTGTGTCACAGTGATTTTACATTTTCATTCCCTACAATGGACCTCACTGCAGATTGTGCTCTGTCATCATAGCATGTGTGTTTTGACATGATGAATTAATGCTGTTCTTTCTTGTTAACATATGGATTTTGTACTTTTAACATATTATGCATATGAGAACTCTCCCCAATTAGAACATATGGCATTATGTAAAATGATAATACTAGAAATATAAACAAATTCAACATAAATAAATAAATGTAAATAAATAAAAAAAAAAAGTATTGGAGGTGAAACTTTGCAGTTAACAATTAGACGTGAAAAATTAAAAATATAATAATATGATATTATTTTTTATCTGCTGTGTCATAGTGATTTTACATTGTTATCATTTCATACAATGGACCTCAGTGCACATTGTGCTCTGTCATAGCAGGGATGTGTTTTTACATGAATTAATGCTGGTCTTTTTTTGTAATAATATTGATTTTGTACTTTTAACATATTATGCATATAAGAACTCTCCCCAATTAGAATATATGGCATTATATAACAATCCCTTGTTTTAAATTTCATTATTGTTGACTTTTTGTACACAAGTCTTATCTTCAACATTTTATTTTGGCCTATGTTTTTATGTTTTTATGTTTTTATTCTGTATTGTTTTTATCTTGATGTTTGCACTATTTTAACTTATGTAAAGCACTTTGTAACTATGTTTGTAAAGGTGCTATACAAATAAATTTTATTATTATTTATTATTATTATTATTATATAAAATAATAATATTAAAATATAAACAAATTGCACATAAATAAATAAAAAGTAAATAAATATTTTTAAAAAAGTATTTTTTGCAGTTAATTAGATGTGAAAAATTAAAATTGAAAATTCAATAAAAATACAGTCACACATATTGCAGAACTGCAGATATTAAACTGCTTTGATGCGGCTCTGCAGTCTGCACTAGCATCATAATAACACACGAGGGCATCTTCGCCCAAGTAACTCCAAAACTATACATGGACACAAATTAATAGTATAAAATAACTATAATCCAAACTTAATTATTCCAAACTTATGTTATAAGAAAAGTTGCTTTAAAAAATGGATGTCCTGTTGTATTTTATTATATACTTTAGAGCAATAATAATGTTTTTATTTTTTAAATTAAAACAGAATCATTATTTCTATCCACAAATATTCAATATGTAAAATAGGATTTAAATGCCCCAGTCTCATATAATAAGTAAATCAATAGTAATCAAAGCTGCAGCTCTTATATGAGGTTTCAGCATTTCATTAATTTTTTGACACAGGATGTGGTCCACAGGATGTGGTCTGGTTCAGCGTGGAGAAGCTGTTGGTATCAAACCTGATGATATCCTGTCTAGTCTATCACCTCATCTACTGCAAAACAAAACACGTTTCCCAAATGAGCACATTAAGGCCTTTGCTCACTAGACTCTGAAGTGGTAGCAGCAAAAAGAAAGCTACAGAAGATAACAGAGAAAGGACGTCTTTTCCCTTCATGGAGGACAAATTCAACAGTTTTACCATATTTCAGGCCTCATGTTGAAGACACAAAACATGGCTAGTTAGTTTGAACTTTAAACATAAGTGTTGTTAACCAAAATAGTGTAGGTTTTATTTCAGTGTATTTGTGGATTATTCATTGATAAATTGATGTGTTTTTTTTTTTTAAGGCAAGAGTTGCAGCAGGAGGGCTGAAAGTGACAGCAGCCTGTCGACATGGAGCATCTGGAGCTGCAAGAATCCTCACCGCCCCGTCGCTTCAGAGAGCCTGTTTCTCTACCAGTACGTACAAAACCAACGTCAGAGAATATCAAGGCTGCAACTAACCATTATTTTCATTGTTTTTTTTTTTTTAATTTATTTTAAGACAAAACAGGTGAAATTTGACAAGACAAACCGAAACAAACAAAAGAGAAAAATAAATAATAAAATAAAATACTTCAGGTGACATGACAGAATTAACGGGACAGGGCAATTCTAACAAAACGAACAAAATGAGACAAATAAATAACGGATGTTGGTGGAGGGAGAAGGGTAAGAAAAGGGTGGGGGTGGGGGGTGTATTTTTCGTGGCAGGGGCGGCTTATATCTCATGGTCCGACAATATTATGTTATAATATTTTGTCTTTATATATTGGTCTTTATTTGTATTTGCATTTATATTTTGTTGCTTCCTAAGACCTGTTACCCCCCTTAAGCTGCTATTTTCATTGGTGATTATTTTCTTGATTAATCGATTAGTTGTTTGGTAATTAAAATGTCAGAAAATGGTAGTTTGGTAGAGTTGTTTTTTAAGAAAAAAAGAAAAGAAATTCTCTTATTCCAGCTTCTTAAATGTGAATATTTTCTGGTTTCTTTACTCGTCTATGACAGTAAACTGAATATCTTTGAGTTGTGGACAAAACAAGACATTTGTGGACGTCATCTTGGGCTTTGGGAAACACTGATTGACATGTTTCAACATGTTTCTGACATTTTATCGACCAAACAACTAACCGATCAATCAAGTAAATAATCAACAGATCAATCAACAATGAAAATGAATTATTAGTTGCCGCCTTAAATAACTCCTGTGTACCATTAATGTTCACTTTAGATGTGGAGTGAGAGTACATAGATAGTCTAGACTTTTCAGTGTAATGTCTCTGTACTTCACGCTGTAAGTCACCTTGGATTTACTAAGCAAATATGAGTGAATAAATTGTGTTTGTCTTTTCTATTTCAGGCTCTTCCAGATGGAGCCCTGCTGTCACTCAGCCTGCTCCTGATTTTAAGGGCACAGCTGTCCACAACGGGGAGTTCAAGGAGATGAGCCTCGCTGATTTCAAGGGCAAATACCTGGTCCTCTTCTTCTACCCGCTGGACTTGTGAGTGTTTTATGACATGAACAAAGAGAACAACATGATGGCTTTCCCTAACTTTGATTGAAATGCACATTGAGTCTGATTTTTAAGTAACTCCTCTGCTGATGACCAGCAGAAAAGTCCCACAGGCCTCGGCCCTCTCATCACTTTGCTTTGTGACTTCTCATCAATCCAAACATATTACTCACAGAGCTTTTTATTTCTCTCTCTCTCTGTGTTTGTCATATTGCAGCACCTTTGTGTGTCCAACGGAGATCATCTCATTCAGCGACAAGGCCAGCGAGTTCCACGACATCAACTGTGGGGTGGTGGGCGTCTCTGTGGATTCTCACTTCAGCCACTTGGCGTGGACCAACACGTCACGCAAGGTACTCTCTCCTCAGTTTAATGATTATTCAGTAGCAAACACATGGTGCGAAGTTCAACTCAGTCAAATCCTTTGATGTGGGCCATAAAGGAGCTTTTAGTAAATAACTGACCTGCGAATACTGCATGTCTGAAATGTGTAGTAGCAGCAATAATTCACCTTCGCTAAGCCCCTCCCCCCTTGGTTACTGTTGCTAGGCCTGTTAAGCTTTCTCACCCGGCATGTCAATATGGCGTTTTCAATTACAGCAGTGAGAGATATACCAAAGGAAATATGGCAGATTTAATTTGTCGTTGGAGTATTGTGAATAAAGAGGACATTAAAATCAGACAACTCACATGAAGGACAAACATATACAGGAACAACAGGATGTTCCTTTACAGTGGGTTGAGTCAATATTTAGTTTTTTAAGCTAAGTCAATGTTTAGTTATGACTCCCTGTAGCTTTCACTATCTAATGTAAATCTAAATTATCCCGCTTTTCCATTTGGTTTTTTTCCCACACATGTGGGCTTGATCCATACACCGGGTTTCACAAATGAATAGTAATTAATATTCAACCATCTTTGTTTTTGCTAACGTGCTAAGTTAGTTGAGTTTTTGTTGATCTTCGATGGATTCAGCTCCTCTTGAGTGTTTGACTCCGGAAAAGCAAAGAAAAATACAACAATGTACCCTTTAAACTTTGACGATATCCGCTGTCGGACTTCCATACACACCGCTGAAAGGCCTCCTGCGCCTAGTTACGGTTGCTAACATAGGATTTGACAGTGGGCGTTCTAGGGAGGGTCTTAGCAAAGGGTCCGTTGTGTCAGTGTTAATCTAATAGGTATTGTTTCATGGTGTTTTGTCAGACTGGAGGCTTGGGCAACATCCACATCCCCCTACTGTCTGACCTCAACAAGCAGATCTCTAGAGACTACGGGGTGCTGCTAGAGGGTCCAGGCATCGCACTCAGGTACGCTCACTATGTGTGATCTATGCACAGCTGCTATTACAGGACAATATCACTATTTTATAAATATTGTAATTTAATTTCCAACACATTTTACAGGTGTATCATTGTCTTTAGTACGTATTTATTTAGTGGTGTAGTTTATTTGCACAGTGATGCAGCGTTTTTATGAATTTGCTGGTAAAATACAGTGAAGAAACAGAAAAGACAAACCAGCAGAGATGTAGACACCCTAAAGGACTCGTTACTAAACTAATGTTAATTTTACAACCATCATTATTGCTGCCGTGATTTGTCATGTGGCTAACATCACGTCCATCTGCCACTACTTCTAATAGAGACCTTTAGATATTCTCAGTATGTTTTTATATGGTATCATAATGTTGTTGCAGGACTGTTTTGAGTAAAAGAGAAATATGTGTGCCATATGTTACATGTGGCTGTTACAGGCAGCATTTGGTGAACTTGAACAATGTCAATGCACAGTGTAATAATCATATGCTCACATCCACGGCGTCAATACTGAAACATTAGAAGATCAAGCTAGTACATATGTGTACTGAATAATAGTAGGAGATAGTGGAAGGATTTGATCCAATGGAAGCACACGGAGAACACAATTCAGCCTAGAGTTGCTGCTATTTATTTTCATATCCGTTATGTTTGCATATTACTACTGTTGCTACTATTGATACCACTGTTACTGTTGCTATTTACTGAGCTTTTTTTATTGCCTGTATGACATTGCCTGTATTTGTTATATAGAGAACTCCATAACTGTTGTTTAAAAAGATGCTTGATAATTAATAATGTATGTTATTTTCCTTCAGGGGCCTGTTTGTCATTGATCCAAACGGTGTGGTGAGACACATGAGTGTGAACGACCTTCCAGTGGGCCGCTCTGTAGACGAGACGCTTCGTTTGGTGAAGGCGTTCCAGTTTGTGGAGACGCACGGCGAGGTGTGTCCGGCCAGCTGGACCCCCGAGTCCCCAACGGTGAGTCCCTTTCAATCTCTGATACCATCTCTAAGTGCTCCCCAAAAAGAGTTTTTCAAAACACTACCGTGGACCTGGAAATGAGTCTGAAAAAGTGTCTTATATTCGGGGTCTAGACTTTTAAATGTCAATATACAGCCACAAAAATAGATGTCGCCAAATCTCTGTAAAAGGAGTGTTGCCCTCCTGACTGAAGCTTTCAGGCGGTTCGATCCCCAGCTCCTCCAGTCCTCCTGAAGGCTGTCCATCAAGGTGTGTGAATGAGTATTTAGATTAGATCCTGATGGGCAGGTTGGCACTTTGTATGGCAGCTGCTGCCATCAGTGTATGAATGTTGACATGTAGTGTAAAGCGCTTTGAGTGGTCGGAAGACTAGAAAGGCGCTATATATATATTTATATAACTGCAAGTCCATTTACCATTTTCAATCAATTCAGTACTGAAACTGACACTTTTTATTTCTGTTGTAGACTTAATATGTTGCCAGCTGTCTTTGTTAAAGTTCATTCTGTGCAACTGTTTGTTTTTCAGATTAAACCAACCCCAGAGGGATCCAAAGAGTACTTTGAAAAAGTCAACTGAAGAACACAAAGTTCACAACTCGTACACCTAAAAATAAATGTCACTCCCTCAGTTACAGTTTATACAGTAAGTTGTCTTTACTCATACACGGCTGGATACTAATAAATATATTCTTTATAAATGGCAGCTCTTTGTTTTGATTTATGTGCCAGATAGTGGTCTTTATTTTAATCAGGAGTTCAGGATTCCTGACGTGAAACTGTTTTATTCATGGCTGTTTATTTTCTTGATGGATTAACCTGAATTTAATTCACCTTAAAACTCTGCATAAATATAGTCAGTGTGGCTGTAAATACACATCCAAGGGCGTAGCGGGGAGCGAAAGAGGTACATGCTCGTGAGAGTACATCCCAGTACGAAACCCACTGGCAGCGTAGCTTCAGAGAGACGTTAACGTCTTTCTTCCTGAGGAAATTCATAGGTTACAACTATTGCAGCATATCAGATATTTTTAAAAAAGATCTTTTTTTAATATGATACAATTGTCCACAAAGTCTATTATTCCTATAACTGTAGGCAGCTGTGTTTGCAATAATGTTTATTTTTTTCCCCATGATCACCAAGGCCTAGAAGAACAACTTTCAAATCCAAAAGTTTTGTTCACTATTATTTTTTCTTTTTTGTATTTATGGTGATATAACTATTTATACATTCATATGACATCATAATAGCGTACATATTCCGATAGCGGAGTTTGTCCTGAAAAAAAAATTATGAGAATAACATGATTGTGCATTAATGTTGAGGTTATACATAACAGCCTACACAGTCTCCAGAGTGGTTTTACTCTGCACTTTCTCACCTATGGGGTGAATCAATATATTGATAAATTTCATCACTTTTTTGCTGTATAAAATATTTGTTACTACCATTATCAGAAAAATTATGAAAAACCATGGCTGCGTTTTGTTCTACATCGGGTAAGGGCATCTCAAAAACGAAAGTGTACCTGTACTAATAACGGTGCCCCCCCAAATCTACAGTAAATGATATAATAATTCAGTCCAAAATATTTACCCTCAAAGTCAAAACCACACTTAATAACCCCTGTACATAAACATGTTTATTTTCTCTTTTTACAGCAAGTTAATATGCAGGTTCAAAATGTCTAATCAGACATTGGTACACAACATGAGGTGCCAAAATCAACTTCAGTGGGGGAGAACTGGAAATTAGAAAAACAAAAAAGGCATTGCCACTTCTCATACAAGTAGGGTACATACTGTATTTACACAAAATGGAGAAAAGCGTTTGAAACACTCCGCAGCACTGTGTGGTTATGAAAACATCTAGTTTTTAAGTGTACATAAACTTCACTTTGTACAGTATGTTTGCGGAAACAAAGCAATCGCCTCATTCCTTCTGACATTCACAAATGATGTTTCAGGTTAGGCAACAGAAAGAACATGAGGGGGGAGGGGGGGATGGCTTACCAGAAGATGTAGAGCCTTTTTAAAGCTTTAAATAATATATGAAATTAAAGTAAGAGTGTCCATAAGCAGGCCAAAAAAAAAACAAACAAAAAAAAAACAAACAAACTGACAGCGCTGACTGAAGTGGAATTTGATGAGCAGATTGTTTGGTGAAAACTTCATGCAATTTCAGGCAAGATGTAACAGCGCCACCAGCCCCATCCCAAGCACCAAACAAAAAGAAACAAAAAACAAAAACCTTTTTTTTGTTTATAACTGAATGATTCATTAAAAAAAACACCCTGTAGTAAATCTGTACAACGAAAATACATTTGGGATCTACATCTAAAGGTACATTAAGGTTATATACACTCCCACCCATCCATATATTATCTTTACAAGTAGACTTCATTCAAACCCAAACATTAAGAAAACCCCGGCTAAACGGGGAAATGGGATCACATCAAACATCCATTTAAAAATCGGTTCTTACTGTACCTCAACCGTTGATCAGTCCCTCTGTTCTCGTCTGTACAGTAAACTACAGCAGGACTAAAATCTCCCTCAACAACTGGATGGATTGCTACTGTAACAGGGACTTAAGAATCGTCAAAATGGGGGAATGATTCTCGACAGTTTTTTTATATCGTCTTTTTGCAGTGGAAGTAAATCGGAAACAAACGACTGTACTGTGTATTAACAATATTTCGAGTGACTTCAAGAATACAAAATAGAAATCAAGTCAGAACACGGGCATAAAACCCAACTCTCCAATATTCTGACCCAATAGAACAAAGGCTTTCAATACACTTAGGCCTCTTCACTGAAGAGAGCTACACTATTCCATCAATAAACATTTGTGTTCTCTGGTCTCAGGTGGGACTGGGTCGGAAAAGAGAAGCCATGTCAGCCTTAAACATTTGCCCCAACGTTTTGTTTGAAAGCAACTGATAAAAACAGAACCTTGTGTTTGATATCTCTCCCGCACATTTTGCTCTTGTTCGGAGTTGCGGCGTTGAAATTCATTCAGAAAAATGGAAAAAAAAAAAAAAACTACGTTGTACAAAGTGAGATTCTCACAATCTCTTTGCAAGAAAGAAAAGTAATAAAGAATGACTTGTGCCCGCCGTCTTTCAGGATACACGTAGGCAAATCCATTAATATCCCTGTGTTGCTGCTTTGCTTCTTAGTCAATTTTCACATTTGTGTAGATCTTCCTCACAAAGGCACTTGTTCCCATGTATCCAACGGCACCTGGAAAAACAGAGGTGAGTTTCTGTTAGGTAGGCCAGGCGGCTGCAAGTTTATCACTCTGTTTCTCACTGTGCAGGTAAATCCATCACAGGATAAAATGATTACTGGTGAAGGTATCCAATAAAGATGTGAGCAAGAAAAAAAGCACATCCTACGTCTACAAAATGAGCAGACAACACACCCAGAAGGCATCCTGTAGGAGCTGGTGCAGATAGAGAAAGCTCCACAGAGGTGCTTTAAAAAGGTGCGCAGTGCCAGCCTCGGCTTATTACTCATCAAGCTGAAGAATGAGTTTGGCTCGCAGCAGCTGAGGAAACGTCTACTTAACTGCACTTCCAGCTGAAGAACAAATGTGGAAAAAGAACTGCTTGTACGTACAAATCGGTTCCTAAGATAACTCGTAGCATTCATTCGTCCTGTTGCAGGAGTCATGTAGTCTGCCTCTCTCCACAGGGGAAATAGGAAGTAGGCGAGATTGGAGCAAATATGATTTAATAAAAGTTCTTTTTATAAAACGGTCGCTATATCGTGACAGTAGTACATGAAACAGGTAACCTGAAAAAAAATCATGTGCCTCTGTGTCCTCCGGTGCTCCTAACGGCATCTGCAAGATTTCACATATCGGAGGAAAACAAGCTGATCTGAAGTCCGCTGTCCAGCTGCAGTCTATCAATCACTCACGAACTCCGACCAAACGGTCAAACTAGGCAGCGCTGATCAAATATTAATCAATATTATGTTACGTTAATGCCTATTTCTCGCCTCAAATGTTTTCAGAATCATCTTGTAGTGCACGGTTTAGCTGTAAAATGAGAAAGTTTGTGAGGCCGCCGCCATTGTGAAATCTGTTGAAGGAATGCCAAGTTCTGGTCACATGACCGGAGCACAGCCAATAGGAACGCTCTGTCTGTGAAATGACCTGTGATTGGTCAGAGTCTCCCGTCACGGGCTAGATTTTTTAAAGTCTGAAAACAGAGCCATGAGGACGAGCAGAAGTCTAGTTTTCTCTCAGAACACTCGAATTACAATATGCTGAAAGGTTATTATGGATTTTTTGCCCAATAACGCCAAAAATATACACTGCCTACTGCCACTTTAATCTGAATGAATTTCTGTGAGTTGAAACTGTCACAGAAATAAACTAAAATAACTATAAATAAATAACTAAATGAATATTCTGTTCACCAATTTATCATCGTCATGTTTTGCCAGTCTACTGAGAGGTGTGAAATTTTTTTTTTGAAGATTTTATTGGAATATTTTGGCAAAGACCCTGAGCAGCTTTGTACTGTGTAACTTAAAATTGTACACAGCTGCTTTGGGTCTTTATGGCAGTCGCTGTCCAGGAGAACAGCTTGCATTGCACACAGTGTGACGCCCAGGCCACGCTGCCTGCGTGAGAACACCGCGCAACCTGTTGCTTTTTATTTGGGTGCCCATGTTAACAAGTTAGAGCTGCCACACAGGTTCTTATCTATTGGCAGAAAAGGAATACAATATTCATTCTTATGTTTTCATTAGTGTATAATCACCTGAAACTAAAAAGTGTTGTGTTTTTGTTAGTTTAGAATTAATCCTTCATATCTACATAGGGAGCAGGTCCTCTTCCACAGAGTCCGCTGTGTTGCTCCCACCGTATTTCTACAGTAGCCCAGAACGGACAAACAAACACTGGCTCTAGAGAGACTTTCGCTCTGCCTCTTTGCTAATTAGTCACATTGTATCTGGTACTGCAACAGACTTTCCAATTTCGCATTTTTTATTAAATCTGGAGTTCATAAAAGCCGAATTCTGTGAATATTATTTATCAGTCATGAGTTTCTTTGGTTCAGGACGGTCCTACAGTATTTAAACATGTAGATGTGGGACTCACCACACATGATTCCTAGGGCGGTGCTGAACACAGCCATGTAGCCAAAGTAGAAGGATGTCTGGAACAGCCCGTACATCCTGATATACGACAAGGATAAAACAATATCTAAGAAATGCATCGGATTTTTCTTTTTTTAAATTCTTTGCATTATGGGGAAAAAAAACATTTAAAAATTCAATGTGGTTAATAAAGTTTAAACTTACTTAGTTTTGAAGAAGTAGTAGTAAAAGGAGTACATGTAAACATAAACAGCAGTGGATGCAGCGGAGAGGAAGCTTGTCCATTGCCTAGGAAAGAGAAGACCAAAGTAAGCAAAAAGACACTTAACAGACGCTTTTTGAATCATTAATTATTCTCTCAGCTCTTGATTAGAGACTGAGGCAGGTGAACATGATTATAAACTAAACTCTATGACATTGTTCTAACTGTGCGGGAAAAGTCAGTGTCAAGACTGTAGCCAAACGTGACCTCACTACTCACCATCTGTAGTCCTCAGCGTTGAGCAGGAAGTATGTACACACGATGGTGACGCACACTGTCACGATGCACAGGATGACCAGGACCAGCATCATGAAGCCGTACACGTAGTAGATTTTGTAGGCCCAAAAGGACGTGAAGATGAAGTACCTGAAGAAAGAGGACAGAAAACTTGTCACCTGCTGCAAAGATCATCTCAGAACATAAAACCCCCTCGGTGTTACAGCGGGGACTTACATTTCAATGAAAATGGACCCAAATGGAAGGATTCCTCCGAGGCAGACGATGACAGCTGGCTCCATGAACCTGAAACACAAAGTTCAACATGTGAATATGACTGTTTAGATTCCCCCCTCCAGGGCGACGCTACACAACTCATTGTGTTATGAGAAGGAAAAAGGACACAGATTGCAAATTCAAGTGGCCCAAAGTCACATCTACCACTTCCTGTTGGCAGCTGCCCACAGGAGACTTGGCAGAAGGTTGGAAATGTTAATACACTAAGTTTATTGCTTTGCTATTTTTCATTACCCAAAGAGTTTGTGTAGACAGCAAAGCCACTTTCTACTTGTGTAACACTTGAACACAGCCCCTTCAACAATTAGGATTCATTTCATGCTTTAAGTACAACTTCCTCATTTCCCAACGATCCGTCATTACACTTCCCTGTACAACGATAAAAACACTGTATGACGTGTTTGTATGCAAAGTATGTGCAGAATATGTGTTGCCTGTAATCAATAGTATGTTTTAATTGACATTTTTGTACAGTGAGCAAGTATCATAAGGATTTAAACTGTCTCCGACTCATCTGTCTTCCTAAACGTTTACCGTACTCTGAGACTAAACTGACCCTGTCTGTGTCGTGACACACTTACCATTTCTTCTCAGGGATGGGTCGCGGCACGGCGTTCACTCGGCAGGGGAAGTTGGGCTGGCCAGACAGATTCCTGCCCAGAATTGTTCCCACGAGGTTTAGCGGCAGAATGACAAAGAAGCAGATACAGCAGACGGCAACCTGCAGGAAACAAACATTATTAATGTTACACTGGGTGGTCCGGCATCCAGGGGGTTTTCAGATCCCCCATCATTTATCTCAATTGTCCTTTGCCTGTGTCCCATAGTGATGTGCGTGTCAGGGTTTTTTATTACCTACACCCACCTGACCCATTATGAGAGCCAATCTGCACCGCCAGACCGGCAAAGATATGCGTTAATAAACCACCCAAACCCAACACGACCCATAAACAGCCAACTTTATGCATTATAGTAACAATAATTTCCCATCATGCCCTGGGTCTTGCAGTCGGTAGAGATCAAATGCGGCGCCTGGCTCTAAAGACTGCGGCCGCCTCGATCTCGTGAGGTCATCATTGCCCACGTGTGCATGACGTCAATGCAAGTCGGGATCAAGTCGGACACTAATCTAACCGGCATGCATGGTTACCAGACCGCTTGAACCTGCGGTATTTTCTAGGAAGCTCAGCCGAACCTGCCCAACCCCCGCGGGTTGTAGGTCGACCTGATAGCCTGATCTGTAAATACAAATGCTAAAAACAATAGTGCTCATTAAATTAGAGGGATAACAAATGCATCCAGGCTTTCAGGTTTCGCCAGAAAAAACAAAAACTCTCCCAGATTTGTCCACGTATGTTGAATAAATAAGTTCGGCTGATGCAGTTGGAACATGGTGTTTTCATGGTTTGGTTTCAAGATGGTTACTTGACACTTATGATGGATCTTATGTTACTCTTGAGTGTCGAGCCAACAAACAGCTGTTTGCAATTAAGTAATTTGAGGAGTTTCTCTGGAAAGCATTCATGTTTCTTTTTTACTGTTCAGTTTGGAAACTAAAATGCAGACGTAAACTCAACAGAATGGACAAACTGCATTAAGTCAGGGCGGACAGTGTCATGTGGAATGTATTTTATAGGATGTGATCTGTTTTTAATGTTCTTCAGATGAGGCAACTGAACCGTAGAAACGTATTTTCAACAACACACACATACGTGTGAGATGCAATTTAAACACTTGTGACTGAATACTTTCTCCACTATGATCATTACTATCAGCCGTCTATCAGCTCCATGGCTGACAAACTCTAGATGATATCACTTCCACCACAGTGCAACACAGCGACAAAGATAAACTGTGCTGTTGACTATGAGGATGTTCTTCATAACTCTGTGGTTTTTAGGGAGGTGTTGTTGTGTCAAACTCACCATGGTGCCAAATGGGATGGCTCTGGAGGCGTGGTAGTAGATAGCGATGAAGTTGATGAAGAAAGCAGTCCCACACACCATGGCTGGGATCAAGAAGGCCCCAATGAACATTTGCTTAATCCATCTTCTGCCTGTGTTATTCAGACAAAGCAAACAACATCATGTGAGACATTTACGATAGCTTTTGAAAGGATATAAAGCCAATAGTCCATAAACAGAAAAGAGAGAATGTGATGCATTGGTTTTTTTTTATTACCTCCTTGTTTTGCGTACAAGCTTCCCCCAAAGTAGCCATTGACAGGGGAGGTGGCAGCGTACACGAAAATGGCCGTGCTCAGCATGGATCCTCTCCTGCAGAGAAAAATGACATGAGTGGAGCCCTGTGAAGTCAACTACACCCTCAGTGTTTGGGCTTTATTCCCCTTAGTGGTGTCACGATTACCAAAAGTATGGCTTCAGTACGATACCCTGCCTAAAGATCTCGATACCGATACTGAAACAGCAAAAACCTAAAACATCAGGACGGTAATGGAATATTAGAATTACAGAAGGGAAGTCTTTTTTATGTTAATTAAATATGTTAAGATGTATTAATTAAAAAATTTACATGATATGCAGTACTCTGTTGTCTCCTGTACTTGAGTTTATGTATATACTTTGATAATTAGCTTCACATTTGCAACCAGATATTCCTTTTTAAACAGCATTTAGCAGTTCAGGTGAAGAGTGGTACTGCAGCACGGGAGACGGCGAGCAGCTTACAAAACAAAAACCCACAAAATTATAATAAATTCAGATGAAGTTCTGTGAGAAGTTGATGCGGAAAAAGCTGCTAAAATCAGGACAACACGACAGCAACTGGAGAAAGAGTTGTGTCAAAGTGGTGTTTGTGAAAAGAAGGTCTCTGTCCCCGCTTTTTCTTTCCTTCTATTTCTTGTTACAGAGACACATGGTAAAATGATACTTTAACACGTGCTTTTTGGTGGATTAAGTGTTTTCCGAATTACAGGAGATGCTTGGACAGATTCAGAAAAGATGGTGAATCTAATTTTATCAGTACATTTAATCAGTAGTTAGAGCCGCGCTGTTAGTTTCCTTATTTTTGGAAGAGAGTTCTGCTGATACAGACACCAGCTCAGAGTGGGACTGTTAAAACACTGTCATTCTTAAAGTGCCAGTACTAATAAAATGGGGTATTGTACCGTTTTTAACGGCAGGCTATTGCGATATCTTTCTTGAAACTGGTATTTCATATTCATAGTGTATTCCTACACTGATGTCTAATCATTTATTTTTAAGCTACAATTCAATAGAGGACTTTAATTTCACCAGACATTACCCAAAGGAAAACACATTCAGATGAATCTTCATACACACCGTTTTCCCTTTCCCCTAAGGACCCATTTATATGCAAATTATATTTATTAATACTTCTTGTGATTTGTAAATTCCACATGTTTTATCCAGACAATTAGATATGGTTAGTGTTCTACAGCAGTTTTACAAATATGAATCCTTTTGAATCTAATTAATGAGTCCATCTGGCTTTGTTTTCAGCGATTTTACATTTTCAAAATAATTCTTTTCCCGGTAGATTTTTATTAGCTAAATAATTTGAATAGTGGTCTTAGGCAATACATTTAACTGACAGGAGATCAAAAATTTGAGAAGAGATTCATTAAACTCTGAGCTTAATAAATCTACCTATTTTACGAACTGGATCTGAAATGGAACCTGGTATCTGACGCCAATCCCAGAAATTACAACAATGAGTTACAACCAGGCAGCTAGCTGCCAGCTACTCACTCTGTGTACAGATCCTCAACCATAGCGACGATGATGACGATGAGAGAGACGGAGAAGATCTGGCAGCCGGAGCCGATGAGCGAGGAGAAGATCAGCGGATGGCTTGACGGCCGAAACACATCACCATGTACCTGCTTCCACCCGTATTCATCTCCCAGGTCTCGGTCCTGATGGTGCACAGTGACAAAATGCAAAAATGAGCAGGAATTTCAAAAAAGGTCTTGCACACCATAAAGTCACTGTAGGAGCCAAAGTGTGTATTTAGTCTGTTATTTATTATTATTACTATTAGTAGTAGTATTTGTTTAGGCTGCACACGTTCTTTTGGTTAACATCACTTCCGGTAGTTGGGACAGGGGTGTGGTTTCACCTATTTTAACCTGTTCACTTGGACCACGGGAGTTAGACAAAGAGGGTGAGATAGGCTTGGATATTTTCTGTTGACCGTCACTTCACGTTTAGTTATTCCAGTTAGCCGTATTGTTTGTAATTCCTTTAATTTAATAAACAGTAAAACGCATCAGGACTTTTGGATCGTTTGGAACGAGTCACACAGTGAAGAGCCTACTTCAGCCTCTTAGCGACTTTTTAATTGATAGTAGTCGCTACAGTCACACTTTCCAGTATTTGTACTCAAGTACAAACAAAAAAAAAAGTAGGAAAGAAGACTTAAAAAAGGACAGGACAAAACCCTCCAAGACTCAAAGAAAACAACGATGACAAAACCTAAAATTTACATTCAGAAAAATAACAATGTGCTCAAGAGCAAACCGCTAAGTCAACTAGAATTACAACCTCGCGGTTCTATGCTGCCGCCAACAAGTCAAGAGTGCAGTTTATACCCATGTCTGTCCAAAATGTTATCACTTCATCCTATTTGTGTGGAATTATCATAATTATCATATGAATTCTTGAGTCATGGCCAAAACTATTGACCTTGACCTTTGACGGATGTTTGTGCCAAATTTGAAGAATTCCCCTGAAGGTGTCCCTGAGATATCACATTCACGAGAATGGGACAAACATGAGGTCAGAGTGACCTTGAACTTTGACCACCAAAATTGAATCAGTTCATCCTTGAGTCTGAATGTGGACAATTGTGCCACATATGAAGAAACTCCCTCCAGGCGTTCCTGAGATATCGTATTCACGAGAATGGGCCGAACGTACATACGGATAACCCGAAAACATTATGCCTCCAGCCACGGCTATCGGCGGCACAAAGGCATGTAAAGAATCACCTTCTCCATGAGGGAAACTAAATTTGAAGAAATTTTGGAGAAGTGGAAAATGCATATTTCCCCGAAACAAAAAAATGTGTATTTATTTTTTCTTTATCTCAAATGAAAAACACCCCATGTTCCATTTTTGAGTTCTATATTTACATTGTAAAAAGCTAAAAATATAGATCATTCTGTAAAAGTAAAGATAACTGTGTGAACTGCTGCTGTAATGAATCCCAAATAAAGGAATAAATGTTTTTTACGTACCATGTCATCCATTTCCTCCTCTTTGCTATATCTGGCATAATCCTTTCTTAGTGTTCTCATCAGAATCATGGACACCAGACCCACCAAGAAAATGACCATCATGAAGGAGTTGAAGATGGAGAACCAGTGAATCTAAAAAAAAAAGAATGATTAACAATTATTTTAGGAAGTAACCATGTTATAAAGCTTCTTAAATCAAAACAGAATATATCAAATATTAAAAGGCTCGATAAAACAGTATTTAGTGGTGTGAAAACATTTTCAGTAAAAAAAGTGCTGAATGCATTACTCAAGATATTTCAGGGTATTTAAATCACATAAATACTGGTTTGTAATATCCCTGCTCTCAGTAGGCTCAGCTTGACTGTACAAGTCAGGGCAGGAAACAAACGTTTACATCCACCAGCTGTAGTGGCTGGTGTGGATTCCAAACTTCTCGTGTGAGAGAGCTGCGGGAGTCCTGCCACAACGGCAGGAGGAGTCAAATAGTCAGCCAAAAGTTACCAGACTGGTCAATAACACCGTATTTACCAAGATACACACAAGGCTCAACTTGTACCTCTTGAAAGGTTATACGCCAAGTGTGCTGTTACAACAAGCCTCTGGCGTCTTGCACGATGAAAACCAAACGTATAATATTCAACTCACCCTGTGCTGGAAGAAGGATGGATCAAGGTACTTGTCGAATCTGTCTTCAAACTTCACATCTGACTTCTTCCACTTCACCTGTAGTACAAAAAGGTTTGCATTCGTATATTGACTATAAATGAATGAGATTACAAGACACACACTACAGACATGACATGAGTATCAGCTAGGGCTGTCAAAATTAACGCGATAACGTGTTAACATTAATTCATTTTAACGCCACTAATTTCTTTAATGCATTAACACAACTTTTAGGTTGCAGCGGGCTCAGTTTTAAAACTAGAGAAATTGGGATCGTATGAAACTACAAAACCTAAGGAATCCATTGGTACCAAACATGTCATACTAGCACAAGGAGGCTAAATAACGCTCCAAACTTGCGATACATTTTGGAGAGGAAAAACTCTTCAAAGGGGTCCCTTGGCCTCTGACCTCAAGATATGTGAATGAGAATGGGTTCTCTGGGTACCCACGAGTCTCCCCTTTACAGACATGCCCACTTTATGATAATCACATGCAGTTTGGGGCAAGTCATAGTCAAGTCAACACACTGACACACTGACAGCTGTTGTTGCCTGTTGGGCTAGATTTTGCCAAGTTATGATTTGATGAAATGAGTGATTATTTTGTGATTAATCACGATTAACTATGGATAATAAGGCAATTAATCACGATCAAATATTTTCATCGATTGACAGCCCTAGTACTAGCATATAAAAAGGACCACTGGGTGGATCGCTCTGTACTCACAGAATAAGACATTGCGATTCTTGTGTTTGGGACGAGTCTGACTTTGCCTTCACTGGTCAGATTTACATCAACGATTCTGTTGCCATTGAAGCCGATCTCCAGTTTCTTGTACGTCCACAGGTAATGATCTTCTCCGTTTTCATCCGCCTCACCAACAATACCTTCAAAAAAATTGACATGCATTGAATTAGCGATCTGGTTCTTACAGAAGTGATCAAATGGACAGGTGTAAACAAAGAGCCTTTGGCTGTATGAAATTAATAATCAGGGTGCGTAAATGCCAAATAAAAGGTCACTTTCTAGTTGCTACACTGCTCATTAACTTTGTAACAGCATCATCTGTATTCATCTGTTACATTCAGTCTTTAGGCCTCAGCTGTTATCAAAGTTTGTCCCTGCTGGCCATCGTAAACAATCAGTTTGATGCACAACATTCGCCTCTGAATCAACTCCCGACTGGCTGCCTTTTATTCTAGGTCTTTAAAAACAACTGCATATTTATCCTCCTGTTTCTCCACTGCATGGGTTCACAACAAATAATTCAATGTTAATATAGAAATTCAATGCTATTCCCTTGTGGCAACACATACCGTAGCACCACTAGAAAAATAGTTTCACTAATGAGAAGGTTTTCCATTAAGCTCTAAATATACTTGTGCCTCTTTAGTGAATCACACTGCTTCTGATTATAGCAATAGTAGCAGGTATGGTTATAAACTTCTAAGAAAAATACACATTATTCTGGAAAACAAACTATTCTTGGCAGGCAATGTGTTTGCCAGGGCTTTCTGTCAACAACCTCAACCATCGTCATTGTTTCAGACATGATAAGCACACTGGTTCAGTTACCACGCTGGCAAACCGGACATGAGGTTAAAGTCTATATTTATTTATTGTGATTAAGGCCATGAGTATGTTACATACAACATGGAGAGCTTATTGAGTAAATGCCAGTGCCCCACCCTCTACCAACAACACAGTTATGTTTGAGCAACTGTAGGAGTGGCACAACTGTACAAATTATTACCACGTATGGAAGTGATCACACACACTGATAGCCTGTTAGAGTTAAAGTATTAAGAAGAGTCTGTAATTATAGTGACGCATCAATATGCCTCTTAGCGCATAACAATAATGGAGTACTTTACGGTCGAGGTTGGCGTCAAAAGCTCTTTTGTAGGTGTGTAATTAGTCACAAAATTCAACGTTTGATTTTGTATGACAAGCTGGTTTCATATATCAATACCATAAACTGTATATAAAAATGGACGACGCATCTCCACTTCCTCCCACTTCCATCCAAAAGTGAAGTCAAAATATCCCAGATACAAGAGCTGCCATCTTGGGATTTTGACGTCATTTGGAGTCAGAGTCTGCGCAGTATTGATCGGCGGTGGAGCCGCGGTATCGAGGTCCCGCCCACAAACCCGCCCGAGCCAATCACGAGCGGAGCACAGCCGCAACTTGAAAGCGTGAGCCACCTAGCTTCTACGTTAGCACCACGGTAGCTGTTTGGCTAGAAAGACCACAACAACTCACCATAACATCTCATAAATTGACACGTCCTATTACACAGACTCATGACGGTTATGGTGTGTTGTTTCTTCATAGCAGACCGCTGTTATGGGCGCAGTTCTGATCTGCTTCTGATCAGTCGAATTATTGATTTCACTGCTAGCGGGTCATTGTTGTGAAATAAACCCCTTCAGGATGATGCAAGACCCCTCCGCATCTGGGTTTATTTCACAACATATTACATTATCCCTTACATGTACAGCTCTCTACAATATAACAACCAGACAAGATGACAGTAACTGAAGACGGCAGATAATCAGCCAGACTACTGCATTGTTCAACAGGTTCTGAACAAAAAAACATGCTGAGCTGTGCTATGAGTCACCACACGTCCTGAGTTGAGTGCCTTTCAGTAAGCCATTTCATACATGATATAAATGACTATAAATGAACATGCACTCCTAGCAGGTTGGCCAAGGATGAATGGACAGTCCCATCTGTGAATAGGAACTGGTTTAACGTCTCCAATATCAAGATAAACTCACTGGTAAGAAGCCAGTGTCACCGCAAACTTTTGTAAGAGGCGAATGAGCTAATAAACAAATAAGTAACTCAGTAACAGAGACAGAATGGAAGACATAGATAGACAGAGTCAGAAAATACTACAGTAATATTCAAAATCACCAGACAACTCAGAATACAGACACATATGCAGTGTCTGGCAATTTATTAGAGGTCTGTCAGGCCAACAGGCAGTTTAAAAAAAAAGTGAAGTATCACTTACCCCAGATGGGCAGGTCGTCTATGTACATTTGGTACCAGTAGTGATTCTTTATGGCATAGACAAAAGCATCCCGTTTGGCTTTGTCCAGGTCAATTTCACAGTATGTTGTCTGCATGACTTCATCTAGAGGGATCATAAATACCACATTTTTTTATTAAAAAATTATGTGTGAAAAAGAATAGCAGCAAGTGACAAATTATCATTTCAATGCTCTCATCAGTTTACATGTGCTCAACGAAGTCGTAACTGTAGAATACCTTTGAACTTGATGTCGAGGCCGCTGAATTCAAGCTCCACTCCCTGCAGAGCCTCTCCGAGTGTTTCATGGTAATGACTGATGGTCTTCTTGGAGCCCGCGCAGAAGGGCAAAGAGAAGTACTTGTACGTCTCCTGTCGGTTGTGGTAAGGCCCCACTGTGTTCATCCATAAAACTACCTCCTCTTTGTCTGTGTACTGCAAAAAAAACAAAAAAAACACAAGGACTCTTATTGTGAAGTCCAGGAACAATTCACCTGTTCTTCCAGTCTTACTGGTTTCTAGGGATGCACCGATCTCACTTGTCAGTCCCCATACCAATAGCAATACCGGGGCTTTAGGTACCGATCAGATACCAGTGTTTAATCAATAAGCTTTATGCCTCACTGTGTGGAAGTGATAGGATCAGTCTTTTATGTGTAAGGCAGCATCAGGCTTGACTTAAATATTGACTTTCCTAACTTTGTAAAAGAAAATGGCCCAAATAAATAGATAGAAATTTAGTGAATTGTTATTTATTATTAAAATACAATACATTAAAGTACACCAACGTCTTGGCAATCTTCAAAATTAACAGGAATTACAATTCAAATGTAAACCTTTTTAATGCAGCAACAAATTATTAGAATCAAATTGAATAGATCGGCAGCCATTGTCACCGATATCTGATCCAGCTATTTGAGTCAGTATCGGCCAGATATCCGATTCGGTATCGGTGCATCCCTACTGGTTTCATATTCTTCTAGATAGTTGACCTGTTAAAATAAAGTGTATGTGATTTATAAATAACTTGCAATACATGTTCACCCTCATATATTACTAACAAAACTTTGCCTGTATTTATGTTTAATTAATATGTTACGATACGATAATACTTTATTGTCAGACAGGTCTGAAATTTGTTTTGCATCACAGCAGCTCCATTTGCAACATCACAATAAGGACAATGACAAGAAACAAGGATACGTACATCTAAACATTGCAATCACAGAAGACAATACTCATAATAACAGAAGTAAAAAAACAAAAGAAAAATTTGTTTACTCGCCCCAAAACACCTGAGACGGGGAGAAAGTAAATTCTTTGTTTTGTCTTTTTACAGACAAATTTAATGTGGTCTTTCCAAGATAACAGATGGTCTATCATTACGCCCAAATATTTATATGAAAATACCTGCTGGATTTTTTCATTAGGAATAACAATAGGAACTTCATGAGGGTCAGATGGTGAACCAAATACAATTGCTTCCGCTTTCTTTGTGTTAGTCTTAACAGTTATTGTATATTATTATTATTACTGTTTATTGTATGCACCAAACACCAAGGCATATATTCCTTATATGTGAATATCCTACTTGGCTATAAACCCTATTCAGAAAAAAAGATGCATTTGATTTACAAATGGCTTGTAATGTTATCATCACATTTCCACTGACTAACATTAGCTACTGCATTCAAATTCATGCAAAACATAAGAAAATGTTAAAGCACTTATCTCTGCATGAGTACTAAAAGTGGTGTACATTAACCATGTTTGCTTTACAGTCAAGGAAGTTAACTTCAATGCTACATCAGTTTCCACTAACTTAACTGCTGCATTATGTGAAGACAACACACTTTATTAACTTGTTAATGTAAATCAGGGTGTAATCAGTACAGAAGAAATACCCTGAGGGCCCTGACGTCCAAGATGACAACCATCACAGTCATCACTTCGGGTAAATCCAGTTTGTCTGGATTACCTTGAAGTTTTAACACATCTATCATACCAATAGTTTAGATTTTTGTTGCAATTGTATGCACCAAACACCAAGGCATATATTCCTTATATGTGAATATCCTACTTGGCAATAAACCCTATTCAGAAAAAAATATGCATTTGATTTACACACTGGTAGTAATGTTATCATCACATTTACACTGAAACTAACATTACATACTGCATTCAAATTCATGCAAACATAAGAAAATGTTAAAGCACTTATCTCTGCATGAGTACTAAAAGTGGTGTACATTAACCATGTTTTCTTTACAGTCCAGGAAGTTAACTTCAATGCAGTTTCCACTAACTTGACTGCTGCATTATGTGAAGACAACACACTTTGGACACATCTGGATTACATGAAGCTTTTACACATCTATCACACCAATAGTTTAGATTTTTGTTGGAATTGTATGCACCAAACACCAAGGCATATTCCTTGTATGTGAATATCCTACTTGGCAATAAACCCTATTCAGAAAAAAAGATGCATTTGATTTACACACTGGTAGTAATGTTATCATCACATTTCCACTGAAACTAACTAACTACTGCATTCAAATTCATGCAAACATAAGAAAATGTTAAAGAACTTATCTCTGCATGAGTACTAAAAGTGGTGTACATTAACCATGTTTGCTTACAAGTCAAGGAAGTTAATTTCAATGCTATTTCCACTAACTTAACAGCTGCATCATGTGAAGACACTTTATTGACCAGTTAATGTAAATCAGGGTTTAATATAATAAGACATTAGAAATACCCTGAGAGGGCCTCTGACTGATTTGACAACCATCACAGTCATCACATCAGATAAATCCAGTTTGTCTGGATCACCATGAAGCATTAACACATCTATCACACCAGTAGTTGTGATTGTTTTGTTGTAATAACTAACTAGCTGCTAACTAACTAACTAACTAACTAACGCTAGCTAACAAGACATGCTAACAAGTTAGCAGCTAGCCATAAATAATAATCATTTAAACCAATAAGTGGTGACAAAGTTATCCAGCTAGCTGATACCTATCTGTTTAATAGATCACATGTATTGATAACAAACCGAGCTGATCACTCTGTCGTGTGTATAAATATTGTTTTCTTGTGTGTAATAGCAGCTAGCAGCTAGCAGCTATCAGCTAGCCCAGTGAGGCTGTCCACCGGCCTCTCTCTCTCTCTCCGTCTTCTTACCGTGTGTTCATGTTCATCTGCGTCCACAGGTAATAATAAACAGCCCACTATAACGAGAAACACCGCCGCTACTGCTGCTATCTTCCACCTGGAAGATCCCATCGTTTCTCCGGGAAAAAGTGCTCAGAAAGATGTGGTGGATGTGAGCTTACAGTGAGGCTATCCCACCTTCTTCCTGGTTGTATGACAGAGGCAGTTTTTTCGGGGATGCTCTCTAACGTTACGCAGATGGCGTAAAAGCGGATTCATCACCGCACTCGAAGCGTATTGGCTGAGGTGAGTCATGTGATTTGATTCAGCCAATAAGAGCGGAGAGCGGTGGGTTAAAGCGGTGAGTAAAGAAACTCTATCGTTCCGCAACCTTCAGCCACGTCATCCGACTGCGAAGGCAGCTTCTTCAGCTCTCACCTTTGACAGAGCTGGTTCACGGAACATGATCCGCAAGCACACAACAAACAGGTCTATTCATTGTCTGATGAAGGCCTCCAAATGAGCCTGAAGTTGTATGTACTAGATCTCACTTTTCATGTGTTAAATAAAACACATTTAAAACCAAATTATTGTAACTTTGTACACTTTGCCATTGTATATATGTCATTACACACTTTGCTATTGTATATAGTATGTCATTGCACACTTTTCTAGTATGTCATTGCACACTTTGCTATTGTATATAGTATGTCATTACACACTTTGCTATTGCACACTGTGCTATTGTTTATAGTATGTCATTGCACACTTTGCTTATGTGCTGTATATAGTATGTCATTGCACACTTTGCTGATGTATATATAGTATATCATTGCACACTTTGCTATAGTATGTCATTGCACACTTTGCTAATGTATATAGTTGACATTGCACACTTTGCTAATGTATATAGTATGTCATTGCACACTTTGCTAATGTACATAGTTGACATTGCACACTTTGCTAATGTATATAGTATGTCATTGCACACTTTGCTAATGTACATAGTTGACATTGCACACTTTGCTATTGTATATAGTATATCATTGCACACTTTGCTATTGTATATAGTATATCATTGCACACGTTGCCAAGTATAATAAAATGGGCTATATATTTTTAAACAATGCTCCATCTACAGCAGGAATTCAAAGGTACGCCAATGTTATTTCTCTTTCAGGATACCACTCTACAAATGTTGGACAATAGTTGTCAAACCTTGTCTTCAAAAGGAGGCAAATAAAGCTTCCTTGACTATTCATACATGCTCTTGAGCTTTAAAAATGTAATTTAACATCTACAAAATTGTGATATATAAAAAAATTATATAATTCTAATGAGATCTGAAATTATCAAAGAAAAAAATCGTATTTAACATCAGTATATAAATGTAGATGTGTATCAGTTAGGGCCGTCAAAGTTAACGGGATAATAACAAATTAACCCAAATTCGTTTTAACGCCATGAATTTCTTTAGCACATTAATGTAACTTGTGATTTTTATGTTGTAGCGGGCTCAGTTTTAAAGCTAGAGTGAAGATTCTGGTATCATATGAAACTAGAAAACCTAAGGAATCCATTGTCGCGAAGGAGGATAAATAACGCTCCAAACGTACTAAAAATTTTGGCCATTTTCAAAGGGGTCCCTTGACCTCTGACTTCAAGCTATGTGAATGAAAATGGGTTCTCTGGGTACCCACGAGTCTCCCCTTTACAGACATGCCCACTTTATGATAATCACATGCAGTTTAGGGCAAGTCATAGTCAAGTCAGCACACTGACACACTGACAGCTGTTGTTGTCTGTTGGGCTTGAGTTTGCCATGTTATGATTTGAGCATATTTTAATGCTAAATGCAGTACCTGTGAGGGTTTTTGGACATTATCTGTCATTGTTTTGTGTTGTTAATTGATTTCTGACAATAAATATATACATACATTTGCATAAAGCAAGCATATTTGCCCACTCCCATGTTGATAAGAGTATTAAATACTTGACAAATCTCCCTTTAAGGTACATTCTGAACAGATAAAAATGTGCGATTAACTGTCCGTTGTGTTGTAAAAAAAAACAGTATATTAAACATACTGTACAGTAGCTAACTAAGATGAAGTAAGCATTAAAGTGTCACTGACATTGAGAAACAGCAGCAAAGAAAACACAGCTTTGTGAATATTTTACATAATCAAGTACATTTTGAAGCACAGGACGTTTGCCATGCTGAAAGTGTAACTACTCTTTTAAGGTTTCTTCAGTCATAGAAGAACACTAGTGGTTGAACAGATTGTTCAAGGCAACTTTAAACGGTGCTACAGTGCATCTGAATTAATCCAAGCCGATTCATTGTGAATTCATGAGAGGTAAAGAAGAGTTACATAAACTCTGCAAGGTGGATATCTCCTCCAGAGTTCTTCCTAATGAGACCAATACATTACATGTGTTTTGTTAGAACAAAAATGCAAGACAGACAGACAAATGCTGCTTGACACAGACAGTAATCAAATTTATTGAGGTAAACTGTAATACCTTTTGATCTGAGATTCTTTAAACATATCTGATTGCGCTGCATATTCTGTGGTTAAACTGAGAGAATTTCAGAAATCTTGTTTCTTGTAAAACCACAGACATTTCCCAGCTGCTCTCCTTGTATCGTTCTGAAATGTCACTGACCCCGAGACATCTTAAGCCTTGGATTACCAAACTCATTATTCAGTATTATAGATGAGCATTATCACCACACAACAATGCCCAGTAGAGGGCACCTACTCCAACAATAGCTCATCCAAATTGCATTTCCAATGGGAATTGCTATTTAATTCAGAATAAATCCCCCACAAACACAGGGGGGAAATCAGCACTTAACAAGTGAATCTTATCTTGATCAATTGTAACTGAAACTAATTTTAATATCAGTTTGCCTGAATAGATATTTGAAGTGAATCATGTATTTTTGCAACATATAAGCAGCCGTAAAGACAAAGCAAAAAAAATGTAATCAAGTGTGTAATCAAATGAAGCCAGCGCTCTGCATCTGAAGTCTGGCGTAGTTTTTCTGCTTCAGTCGTCTTTCCAACATCACAACGACAGAACAAACTCCCTGCAGAGAAGACATGATGAGAAATAAAACAGATACATATTAAATAAAAGAGATATATATTTGTCGAGTCAGAATATAATCACTTTACACGTTATTAGTGAAATGTTTTCTCACTTTATGATGTCAGGCAGACGGGGGTCTCTATATAAGCCGTTGTGCAGATACCCCAGAAAACCTTCGAATGACACAATCTTGACTCGCTCTGCATTCTGGGCGCTCGCTGCTACCTCATACATCTGGGAGAGAAAAGCAAAGAAAGTTCCGTCTACCCAAAACAAAAAGTTATCCGAGAGGAAACACTTAATCAGTTACAGTCATAAGGAAAATACCACCTCAGTTTATAATACCTGCTGAGCAATCTGAAAGGGAACCAAGTGATCATCCTCTGAATGAAGGAAAAGGATTGGGCACCTCATTTTCTTCAAACTGCAGAACAACAAAAACACATATTGGGCCATTGCATTTTACTGGTAATAACTGTTAACTAGGGCTGCACAATTAATCAAAACTTTATTGAAATTGCAATATTTGTTAAAGGTGAAATGTGTGTCAAAATACCATTTTAAATTCAATATTGTGGTGCTGCAGAGATCTTGTGGCCTACACATCATATTCTACAGACTTAAGAAAACATCTTTGTTTGGTACACATCCCTACAAAAATCACCCCATAATCATTTCAATATGTTTTTCAAGGAAAATGAGAATAATTACGTAACAATGATAATACCCTCTAATATCAAAAATTATATCGCAATTGCAAAATCAGTCAAAATAATTGAAATTAATATTTTTAAAAAATTGTGCAGCCCTACTGTTAACATGCTTATATTTGCATAATGGTTGCATTATATTCAAGTGACTAAATATAATAATAATAATAATACATTTATTTTATATAGCATTTCAAAAAGTCCTCAAAGGCACTTTACATGGTAAAAACAGCAACAGAAAACTGGGGGGAAAAGAACCAAATGCGTAACTGCCTGTATGAGAGTCTACATATTGGAAGGAAGGAAGGGCTCTTATTGTGAAAGAAACGGGAAATGTTCTTGTTGTTGTGGCGGATGAAGCATGTAGTGAACAAGGTTATAATAGTTTTGAATTTATAATTAGTTTTTTATTTTATTTTATTTTTAGTTAGTTTTTAGAGTAAATTTTCTAGTTTTAGTTTAGTTTCAGTTTTTCAGAAAGGTTTAGTTTTAGTTTTAGCTTATTTTTGTTAGAACCAGATTTAATATCTCAGAAGTTTATAGCTACATATACATATAAAAAATACATGGTTGTAGGAATGACCATAATGTTTAATCTTCACGATACTGTAGTGTCCGATGTGAAGTAATTGCTGCACAGCATCATCTCCTGGAAGGTCAAGTCCGTTCCATTTCTGTGGTTGACGGAAATTCACGCTGTCTCCTTTTCTTGGTAGTAATATTAGAGCTAAAAAACTAAAACGAAATGAATTTACATTCATTTTTATGTTATTGTATTATTTTTTACCCAGGCAATATTGCTTTGGTTTAGTTTTATTTTTGAAAGGATATAGTTTTTATTTAGTTTCAGTTTACTAACAATATTTCTTACTGCTTATTTTTTGTTATAGGTTCAGTTTTAGTTTACGATAATAACCCTGGTGGTGAACAATGGCCAGTGTCAATAAAGAAGCTGAGAATTTGTCTTCTTGTCGAGTAACAATACCAATATTAATAGCTGGTCAAAGTTTTGATATTTTGCATTATCTAATATTTAACTGTTGTGTATGAGCAGCACGTCAGCGTTTCAGGAAAACTTACTTTTCTTCAGTAGGAAAGACAACCTTGCTTTCTGCCCATGGCTCTGGGAAAAAGTACCTCATGCCCGGAAACTTCCAGTAATACTTTAAACAGAAAGAAAATAAAACACCAAAAGGTTATGCGAAATGTAGCAGCAGCCACATGAAACCAAATATGAAAAGTGACAGGTTAGATGAGTTTACCCAGGTAAAAGGGTGATCTGACATGCCCTGTCGAGCAGTATTGAATGCACCCTCCAGCATCACACCATCTAAATTCTCACCTGAAAACAAGAGGAAATAGTTATTATATTAAGATGTTGATGAATTATTCCCTCTTATTTATATTTGGTAGCAACACCTACCTTGCTCAATCAGCTTTACTGCAGCGTTAGTGGACACTCTGCACAGAAGAGCAACATCTTCAGTTTGAATTAACAGTTTCTTCTTCAACTATTCTTGACGGTAACTGATTTCAATCATTTCTGTTATTAATGTACCATGTCAATTAAATCATTTACTATGCAAGCAGAAAAATGGAAAGTGAACTATTTTAATACCTGTACAGTAGGTGTTTTTTTTCCTATTTCTCCTACTTGCATTTTCTAAAAAACTACTTTGCCTTGAATTTATATCTTATTGTCGGACATGATTGTATTGAATATGATGAGATCTGTCTGTAGTTTGTATCAAGATTCATCTATAACGCAACGCATTTTTGATTTCCTGTGAATATCTGCTACTGTCATCCTCAGTTTAACACAAAGGAAGGACCCTTTTCTTACGGTGAGACACTACAGGTTTCATACACGTTGAGATTTTGGACTATTTTGCTTCCATAACATGTCTCCTTTCAGTCTAGTGGAAAGAAAACATCCTAAATACACATTTAGGGTTTTTATTTTACTACAATGTGTCTATTTGCTTCTGTAGATTTCTCCAAATTCAACAAGCATTAGATAATGCCTCATTTGCATGTTTAAACACAACATTTTCTGTTTCATGGTGATATCTATTAGTTATATTTGTATCCTTTTCACTATTCTCCTTTTAAACTGCATTTTCCAATAGATTTTTTAAATTATTTAATTATTAATTAATTAATGTATTTTTAAATGATGTACTTATTGACTGTTTTATGGTGTTTTTGTAAATCCCTTTGTAATTTGAACTATTTATTGATGGATTAATATTTAATTTGTAAATTCTTTCTATAATTCTTCTTTTAATTGCCCACTATTAATGTGAAATAATGAATTACTTTGTAATTTAGTCCATTTATTTTACATTTACAAATTTATTAATGCCTATTTGCATTGTACAATTAGTTATTAATCAATTTAATGCTTTATTACTATTTCCGAAACTCTTGTGGTCCTCCATAATTCACCTGTAGTGTCTTCAAAATATAAGGAATTTTATCTTTAAAGGCCGGTTTCTCAAAAATTATGTTTTTCTCAGTTTCTGAGCCAGAAATCTCCATTTCAGTAACACTTACATACACCGAACTTTCAATTTACATTCTTGTCTATATTCTGAAGGTTTTTACAAAGGGGTTTGTTCATATATCATTCATAGCCTGATTTATAGAACATTTTATTACTAAAAACATGGTGAAAATGGATTTTTTTATGACTGTTGACAGTATTTTCTGATTTATGGGGTGATAAAAAGAAATTCCCTGTTGATACTTTTTGTGTTTCAGTGTGTGGGGCGCTCTTCTTCATCTGTTCAGCCATTATGGCCATCACACCAGTTGCTGCTGTATTATATCAATTAGACATGAATAGCAAGTGCCATTAAGGTGTAAATGCTGCAGGCTATTACATCAAATTTCAATGTTTAATATCTCAAAGCATGCAAATGCACATCCAAAACAGTTACTACTAGGGCTGTCAAAGTCAATGAGATAATAACACGTTAACGCAAATTAGTTTTAATGCCACTAATTTCTTTCATGCATTAATGCAATCGAGCGGGATCATTTTAAAGCTAGAGTAAAGATACTGGCATCATATGAAATTACAAAACCTGAGGAATCCATTGGTACCAACCATGTCATACTAGCTTGTTGCAAAGGAGGTTAAATAACACTCTGCGCTACATTTTAGAGAGGAAAAACTGTCATGGCCATTTTCAAAGGGGTCCCTTGACCTCTGACCTCAAGATATGTGAATGAAAATGGGTTCTATGGGTACCCACGAGTCTTCCCTTTACAGACATGCACTTTATGATAATCACATGCAGTTTGGGGCAAGTCATAGTCAAGTCAGCACACTGACACACTGACAGCTGTTGTTGCCTGTTGGGTTTGAGTTTGCCATGTTATGATTTGAGCATATTTTGCTATGCTAAATTCAGTACCTGTGAGGGTTTCTGGACAATATTTGTCATTGTTTTGTGTTGTTAATTGATTTCCAATAATGAATATATACATATATTTGCATAAAGTTGTATATTTGTCCACTCCCATGTTGATAAGACTATTAAATAATGACAAATCTCCCTTTCAGGTACAATTTGAACAGATAAAAATGTGTGATTAATTTGTGATTAATCACAATTAATTATGAACAATCATGCGATTAATCACAAATGAATATCTTAATTGATTGACAGCCCTAGTTTCTGTGTGTGGAGCTCTTTTCTTCATCTGTTCATCCATTAGGGCCATCACACAGGCTGCTGCTGTATTATATCAATTAGACATGAATAGCAAGTGCCACTAAGGTGTAAATGCTGCAGGTGATTACATCAAAGTTTTAAGTTTCATATTTCAAAAGCATGCAATGCACATCCAAAACAGTTACTACACCAGTGACCTGCATCATTGTTACTCATGTAAGAGTGTCTCGACTTGAAAATGCTGTAGATTGAGAGTCTTTGCTTACTGACCCGGTGCCCAGAGAGTGTCCCCAGATGACGACCAGGCTGTTTCCACTGCGTGCTTTCACCCATTTGTACAAGTAGAGGGCATCAGTGGTTAGACCGGCTTCAGTCGGCTCCCCGGTAGAATCTCCGAACCCTGCCAGATTTTCAAAGACAGATCACAGAGATGCTCTTCACGGCCACCAGGTGGCAGCCACTCAGAGGAGAAACCTGCACTAGACAGTTGACCTTAAATTGAACTGCTGTCTTTTGACTGCCTTACAACAATCAACTCATCAAGCACAAGTCAAGTGCATTACTCCACAGTAAGCTTATGCCTGCAAATGATGTTAAATCAATGTGAGAAGGTTGTGTATTGCAATCAATAAGAAGGCAAAGAAGCATAGAGATGGAAAATATGCTTAGAAGAAGAGCCATAAATCTTCATTTTTCACCAACCTCTGTAGTCAGGCACCAGCACGTGGTAACCCAATGCACTCAATACCTGTTGACACATAACGTTTATTTGTCATCAGAATGGATATCGAGACTTTCATATCTTTATTAGACCTAAAAGATGAATATGTTTGTGCGGGTGATCACTCACTTTTGCCACTCCCACCCGATGAGTGGCCGCCCTGTTGGAAATGATTCACAGACAACACAAGTGTCTAAAAAAAACAAACCCAAATACATCTGGCTGTGTGGAGCTTTTACTCTCTGCTTCTTCAGGGAGCAAACTATAATACCAATGCATTATTTATCATACCGTGTGCCTGTGTTCCCATGAAGATATATGAAAATTGGACTCTCATCCCTTAAAGTGTTCTGGTACCACGCCAAGTCCTTCCCCTGTGCCTCTTTGCACTGACTTTCAGGGACAGTGTGCCTTGAACAATTCAGAACAATACACTCGCTTAGAGACACAACCGATCAATGGATCATTAAAAAAGCTTATTTATATATAAATGCTAAAAAAAGGAAAAATGGTGGATTATACTCACCACACGCCGAGGGAGATCCCTTCCTCTGGTGTTAGGTACATGTTGACAGTGTGATTAAGGGAGTGATCAGCAGGTCGGCTGAGGTCAACAAAGAACGGCACACTGACTACAAAACAAGGAAAGAAGAGAGTTGGACAACTTGTAGATTTACATTACTTCCCAAAGGCAGAGAAGGAATTCACTTACGTCTGTGAGTGTAAACATAGTGCTGTATTAAGTCTGGGAGTATTCTCAGCAAGATAGGCACCACAAAGAGGGCCAATAAGCCTCCTTTCAGCCACCATCTGGACCTGAGAACACAGAGAGAAATAAAATGAATGTGACTACTGACCATCTGACCATTATCTTACATAACTTGTGTCCGTAAAGGCAGATGACCCCAATTGAGGAGACTAAGAGCACTATGCATCACCATCTGTTAACTTAATAATAATTATTATTGATTATTGGTGGTTTTAAACCCCCTCTTCTGAGCCAAATCAGCTCATACTCCCTGCAAGTGTCACAACACCAAATCATAGACTGTATATAAACATGGACGTCATGAAAAAAATTATGAAATTCAAATTTTTTTAATCAAATTTTTATAAACTGAAATGCTAGAATTACTTTTAAATGTAGTTGAGATGTACATTGTAGTGCACATCTTATTTTTGCTCTAATGATAATGTATCGACCATGTATATAAAGATGTGCTAGCTCTCCAAAAGTGAAGCCAAAACATCTTGTTCGCCCCCTGGTGGCTGGCTGCAGTATAGGTCATAAATCCCGTCCCCCTCTATGTTAGTAGATGGGATGTGGACCAAACTAAGAAGTCGAATGGTGCCTTCAAATGGGGTCGTGTTTACCGTGTTCCAGAGAAGAGTCCATATGAACGTTCTCCCTCTTGTATTCACAACCTCGTTAGTGGAAAGTTTCTGAAAGCTCCAAATTCTCGATTTGTAACCTGTGTGTTGATGTTGTCAGAAACGGTGGAGTTAATTTTTCGGTGCATAATAAGTTCATATATTGTCATTTTAGTCGTATATTGTTTTTCTTCTTAATTTTTTAATATGTCTGAGGAAAATGTTGATATTCCCAGTGGCCTCATTTTTCCTCTGTCATTATGCCTTTGCATTTACTGCATTATGTTACCCACTTGCCAGCTTGCTAAATTGTTAGCCTCTGTGGCTTCTAGACACCAACAGTAACGCTAATATTGCCGTTGCTTAGCAGCGGCGTTCTCACGACTTCAACGCCAAGAATATTGTGTACACGACTTCCCGTGTCATAAACACAATCTCAGGAGTTTCATTTGACGGCACCATATGTTCAAGTGTTCATTTCTCTGATAAGTTTGGTTTTAATTAGTTATTTGTTGCTCTACAAAGGGGGTGAGACATCATGATTGACAGCTGTAATTCTTTCTCGCTAACAACCTGCGGCCATGCTCGACTTGCGATACCAGACTCTGGCTCCAAATGACGTCATAATCTCAAGATGGCCGTATGCGGGTGTATAACTTGGCTTCACTTCTGAACAGTGGGAGGAAGTGGAGACGCGTCATCCATCTTCATATATAGTCAGTGTGTCAGTCTACCACATCAGCACTACGGCAAACATGGCGTTGTCAAAAATATTGAAGTATTTATACATATCGATACTGAATATTTGAAACGGTCGATGTACGGGTACCAGCTGCGCTATCAGCTCTCTTCTTGACAAAATAAAAATCAAAAATTGTATGCCCTCAATGTATTATTATCCCACAAGAGTAGAACATACAAAACATGTATATTTGACTTAAATCTCAATTCACTTTCTCAACACCCAACTACAAAGAGGCACCATTCAACAAATACGTTAACAAACTGAAGTCCTCATTACCTTCCCTACCTCTCCACCCCACCACATCAACCACCCACCCACCCGTAGGATTACAGGTCACACAATACAGTCAGGTGACGGACGGAAAAAAAAATATAGTAATAATAATAATAATAATAAATACATCTAGAAATAAATAAATAAAAAAGGGGAGGAGGGATTGCTCACTACTGTAATGGAACATTTACGGGCTCCATCCTTCTCTTTATTGAGGGGTTCTTGCAGAATATCAATATTTTTCAAGGTATTGTATTGGATTTAGAAATTCCAGTATCGTGACAGCACAGCGTTGGAGAAGCTTCACTCCCGCCTCTCCTCTTCATCCACTTTACATCTGACTTCACCTGCAACTCTGGCTCATTTCAGCTGCAGAAGTTTTTGGATGACTCAGCAATTGAGAGGCGCTATAGAGGAGGTGGAAATCACGCATTGCTTTGCTTTGCTGATTCGAATCACAATTCAGTTCACAGTCGTAGCCGCTGACTGACTGACTGACTGTAGTTCGCTCACTGTTTCAGTGCCAGCAAGTGAACACATCACCATTCAAACAGCAGCTGTACATGATGGGAAAGTACACTCAAGCCCATTGGCATGTACAGAGCTGCTCCGCACATGTCCTACCAGTCTGTGGTTGCAGCATTAATATGGGAGAGAAGATCTGAATAATCTAATCAATAAGGCAGGCTGTCATTGGAGTCTGTCTTGACTCCCTGGAGGCAGCAGCAGAAAAGAGGATGCTATTCAGACTATTGGCAATTAATGGACAATACATCCCACCCCCTCCATTAACACTCTAATCAGCCAGAAGAGCCCTTTTAGTCCAAGAATGATTTCTCCACACCGCCTCAGGGAAACATATAGGAGGTCATTTATTTCAACAGCCATTAAAGTGCCGCCTCATCTGCGGCAGAGCTTTTACTATACTATAAGAAATCTTTGCTAGATGTCCAAAACCTCATACCAGATTTCACAACTGCAGTGTGATGCAATTCAACCTTTGTTTTACAACCATTTGACAAGTAATTCATGTAACCGTTATCTTTTAAGTTTACTACCAAAACTATATATATATATTTATATATATCTGAAATCTTGCAGATGCCGTTAGGAGCACCGGAGGACACAGAGGCACATGATTTTTTTCAGGTCACCTGTTTCATGTACTACTGTCCCGATATATTGACCGTTTTATAAAAATAACTTTTTTTAATCATATTTGCTCCAATCTCGTCTACTTCAGCTTTAACAGGAATTACAATTCAAATGTAAACCTTTTTAATGCAGCAACAAATTGGTCAAAACTTAAACAGGAATTAAAATTTCAGTATATAATGTATATAATATATAAACAAAGAATTAAATCTAGGGATGCACTGATACCGGATCGAATATCGGGCCGCTATTGACTCAAATAGCTAGATCGGATAACGGTGACAATGGGGCCCAATCTATTCAATTTAATTCTATGTTTTTATAATATATATATTATATATTGAAAATTTTAATTCCTGTTTAAGTTGTGTGCAATTGGTTGCTGCATTAAAAAGCTTTACATTTGAATTGTAATTTCTGTTAATTTTTTTTTTTGCCAAGTTGTTGGTGTACATTTTATTATTTTAATAATAAATAATAATTCACTAAATTTATATAAATGTATTAGTTACATTTTGTTTTACAAAGTTAGGAAAGCAATGTTTACACACACTGAGGCATACAGCTTATCAATTAAACACTGGTATCGGATCGGTACTCGGTATCGGTAGATACCTAAAGCCCAGGTATCGCTATTGGTATCGGGACTGAAAAAGTTGGATCGACCCCATTGTCACTGATATCTGATCCAGCTATTTGAGTCAGTATCGGCCCTGGATATCAGTGCATCCCAAATATAAAGATCATAAAAGTCATGATTTATACTGAAGTTTATAGATATTTACAATCCAGTTTTTGACGGTTCAAATTCCATAACACTTCCTGATATAGTGTGAACTTGTATGACCATTTAGGTGTCAATCTGTTTAACACATTTCCTACATATATTTTATATATGTATTAATAAGTATTTACAGAATTTCAGATGCTTACAACAAAGTCCAAATATTTTTGTTTTATATAATAAAAGGTGTATTTTGTTATTGCTGGTTGCATGGTGCATGCTCTGCTACTGTCAATTGTCCTGCTAACCTTTAGAACAGGAAAAGTAATATTAGTATAATACAATAGATAAATATCAACTAAATCATATGCAAGTAGCCCACCTGGTAAATATCACTACTTACTTGCATGCTGGGTTAAATTTACAAAACTTCAGCTAGTGGATTTTGATCACACTATAATAGAAATGCAATCATACACTGTTAGTGGTGCTGATACCAGATGCAGTCACTTCCCTTCACATGATAGGAACACTTTAATGTAACAGTAGTAACATTAATAGAAACATTAACAACAGTAAAGGCTACTATTACTGTAGTAAATGAAGCTATATCTAACTCACTGTGTCCCCTCCTCCTTCTGGACTTTGGCAGACCTCTGAACTCTGCTGGCTGCAGGGGATGAACCCTCCTGTCTGATGACCCTCCTCCTCGTCATTTAAACCTCAGTATTAATTCAGTAAATATGTTTATTCTAACCTCTAATCTCAGTTTTTCTTGGCCATTTGGTTAACGGCTAACAAACACAAAGTTTGATCAAAGTACAGTATAATCACTAGGAAGAGGAGGTTCCAGGGATTGTTAAGGTCGCACTGCTCCACTAGCTGTTTAGTTTATTACGAAGAAGCACAATGTTACACATGACGCCACCTTAAAACACAGCACACAGTAAACTGTTGACCAGCCTTCACTGCGGTTCTAGAAGGTAACCCCCAAGTTCAAACTCTCGCGAGATGGTTGATGCGGGTTAAAGGTCAGGATAACTCGTCGGGCGGTGAATCTCGCGAGAGTTTTGCACGTATTCCCAGTTTGGGGGTTACCTTCTAGAGACGACCCTTTATTTCCTGTGTTTATCCAAAAAGACTCTTTCGATGCAACTACAACAGATGTTTAATTACACAAATTACATTATAAAATTACATATGAAAGTATACGCCTCAATTACATTATAGTACTGTTGTAAGTCTGCTGAGTGAATACATTTTTATATTTTTATAAATAACACATACACACATACGTATATATACATACATATATACAGTACACATATATAATTATACATATATATAATTATATATAATAATAATAATATAATCATTATAAATAATAATAATTCTGTGTAAAGTATATATATATGTATACTGCATATACTGTATATACATGTATTTTGCTAGGTTCATGCAATCTCAACTGTTCTTATATAAGAATATATATTTGTATATATATATATATAAGAATATATATGTATATATACAGTATATACAAACTCACATACATACATATATATATATATATATATATATATGATTAATACTGATTCAAAATTATAAACTTCTCAGAAACAACCACTGTCAGAGTGCAAGACTCTGTGCACCACGAGGAAGAGATAGGTGACATATTAAAGGGAAAAAAAAGTACACGAAGGGTTTGATGAGTGTGAAAATGCTGTAAGTCATACGTAGCTTATGGCCTATAAAATACCATATTAGGGAATCTCTTTTGGAAGAATGGTGTTCATCTCGCCCATAGAGTTCCAGCGACTTGGAGAATCAATGCCAAGAAGGAGCGCTGAAGCTGACCTGGAGGCTCACGGTATAGTCCAACACCTTGCTATGACACTTTATGTAGGCACTTCCTTTCATTTGTCATTCATCTAGTTTTTTGTTTGGAATTCTCTGAACAATTCTGGACCCTGTCCATACATTTATACATGTAATTTCTATGCACCATGCAATTTGACACGTCGGCAGACATGGTACAAGCAGTACAAAACCTTGAGACACACACACACTCATACCGCTCTCTATAAGTACACCATAGGTGAGCAATATACAGGGACAATTTTACTGCCAAACGTTGATAGAAAGCATGTCACTCTGAGCACATCATTTCTGGTGGCCAAGATATTATTACATTATAATATATAACATCTGATGTCCTAGTCCGCATCACATCGAGAGCATATTTTGAACATTGAGTGTCTGCTAGATTTTTTTCCATTACAAGGAGCAATATGTTTTAAATTTGTGGCAGCGGTGGTGTGTTTGGAATAAATAGCAATATACATAATCCTCCATGGGAATAAACAGAGGAAGAGCTGTCTGGGAGGTTAACACGAGTAGCGATTATTGCATCAAGCCTGGCATGTTTTGGCTCAAAATAACAGTTATACATTCAAATTATAATTTTATCATGCAATTAGTATTTCACATCCACTTTATTGCACACATTTTAAAAAAGTAATCATTGGGAGTGAAAAATACTATCATTTCCCATCAAAACAGACTGGATAGAATAAAATCTGATGGTATGAAATGGACACTTGTGAGGACAAAAGCCACTGGGGCTACACAGACAATTAAAAGAGAAGCTTCTATAGAAACTCCCCACAGTGTTTGACAGGTGATCTTTATGTCACCACAATAAATAAAGAGGATGATGCAGATCAAGAGCTGTGTGGCTCTGGCTGTATCAGGGAACCAGCAGAGAGGACACTGGGTTTAGTGGAGCCCTCTGGTAGCTGATGGGTCAGGTACACACCAAAAGTGACCTAAAAATGTATAAAATAACAGGCAAAATGATTTATCCTTTCATGCACATGCACTTTACTGCCACAACACACATAAATAGCATCTACATGAATGAGCACTACTTGTTTTTGACTGACCTTCCCATTGCGGTAGGCCGACAGAGACATTAGCGGCTCTTTTGTTTTAGTCCCAGTCTCCTGGTCTACTCCAATCATCTGGCACCGTCCACACTGACCTGCGACCTTTTTTGGTTAATCACACAGAGAGGACGTTCATTTTTGAGAGATCCACTTTTAATGGATCTGAAGATTTTTCATCATGCATCTCAGCTCACCACGAATCGAGTGTTGCCAATAATCAAGTGTGGCCAATTATCCTCCTCAAATGGTTCTTCTCCAGCGATGACTAAATTGGCTCGGAAGCGGCTAATGACATTCTGTGTGTCAAGGAGCTGATCGCCCTCGGAGTCGTCCTGCCTGAGAAAGGGAATGTGGAAATTGCACGTTATTTTGAAGCCTAAATTATCCACTGTAATGTAAATGCACAGGCGTCGACGGATCCTGATGTTTTTTTTCCATTGGAGCATTGCGTATTTTGAATAACACATCATGTGTTCAAACCTGCTGCTCATTAGTTTCTGAATGAGCTCCACACTGGCATGGTTGATCATGAGATACTGAGCCTCATTCACCAGGGAGAGGGATGTGGAGGTGGCAGCTAGAAGGGAAAAGACTTTATATTACCCCAGTGAATTGTTCAATTTGAGCAAAACAGTCTGATCTCTGGTTTGTGCTGCCTGCATCCTCACACAGCCTGAAACCGCTGTCATACAGAGGGTGAAAAATGTGAGTGAACTTGTCAACATTAATCAAAATGTTCCCTCACAATTCAACATGGATGAATTAGGGGTGGGCGATATGGATTAAAATATTCTATCACTTGTTTGTAATTTTATACAGCAATATCAATCTCAACTTTTAAGCCAACAAGAAGTCCTTGAAATGCTCTGAAAAATGTAAATTTTAACATCTACAATTCAATGAAGACAAACTCCATCTGCTGAGAGAGATTGTGTGATACGATCAAAAGCCCCAGAACAGCTACTAAATGGACCTTGTGATAAGATTGTTTTGTAAAAACAGCAATATATATTGTGATACAAGAAATTAATACATAAAATAGCCAGATGGAAATTGGCTCATCCAGTGAATGGAACAACAAAAGAACAACTAAGATAATTCATCATATTGATGCTGTGAATTCAATAATGCGGCTCACTGATGCAACGTTGCCAGCAAAGGCCTAATACAGTTATAGATATTAAAGGAGCACTATATTTGGTGTATTTGTCATGAGTACCGCTACTCAGACTGTGAAAATAGTTGCATAATGTCCTGTGTGGCTCTGGAGGGAGCTTTCTAACAGCTGAAAAAATAATCTTGATGTGTCATCAGCGTTACCTGGGCTTACCTCAGTCTACGAATGTTTAACAGAAAGCCTGCATAACAAACGATGACAGATATGTGCGTTTACCAGGTCAGGTAGGGTCAGATGAAAAGATATATCAATTGCATTATGGAAAAGGTAGGAGCCAGCATTTTTGGAGTTTGATTAATACCAAGGACTAAAAGTCAGGATATTTTTCGTCAGACTCGTGCGAGACAGATACATGAATCTCCACAGCACATAGTACCCTAACTCTATAGCTAACGTAGGCCTATAGCTACATGCTGCAAAGTGACTTTACTACTGTACCACGAAAGTCTGACTCCACTCGACCATATTATATGCAGGTTGTGCAACGAATTGGCAACTCAGGGTTTCCGCCAGGGTATTGCAAGCCTGGCGGCCCGCCGGGCCAAAATTGACTCCCCGCCGGGCCTAAGCATCAGGGAATTATGTATTTTTAAGATATTTTTTAAACTAAAATGTGTTATACAAGTAGCAAACTCCTTTAAGGAATAACTCTGAGGTTGTGTGCTAAACGTTAGCGAGTGTTGGTGTGCGGTACAAACAGAGAGAAAGAGCGAGGGAAATGTGTGTGTGACGGACATACCAGAGTATGAAGAGTATAGCTGTGAGCGTAGCAGTTCAGTGTGTGTGCAGTTTAGGCTGTGGGGGAAGAAATGCTACAACTCCTCAAGACACAAGCCAAGTTCCCGTGTCTTGCTTGCCACAGTCTGTTTACTGAAGGGTTTAGCCCCGAAGTGACAAGTTCGGCTCAGGCTCGCTTAAGGTGGGCTGTGCTATTATCATTATGGCAAGCTGCTCCTCCGAGTTTTGTCAACACCATCCCCTCCGCCACCGCCGGTTTTAACAAGTTTTCTGTCAGAAAACCTGCAACCATTTGTTGTGAAGTGAATGCAATGGTACGGAGGAGGGACAGTGCGACATCTAGTGGCTGAACGTTATCAATGTTATGAATAGCACCTTTAAAAAAAGACAAAATCTGTGCAGCAGAGGCAGAAATATCCAAATTTTTAGTCCTTTGTTTGAGTCAAGCTCCAAAGACTCTTGAGCCCACACTTCCCATAATGCATCTGGATAGTATATCTTTGTCAGATCCTCCCTGGCTGGTAATACCACGTCTTTCAAATTCCTCATTGGCAGGTTGTAACGCAGGCTTTCAGTTGGAAATTTGTCTCTAAGCCCAAGCTTAGACGACATCAGGGTGATTTTCCCAGACTTGACAGAGCTCCTTCACAAGCTGAGCACTACTAAACTGAACTGGATGTATAAAACTGATGAAGTACTGGTATAACAACTCCCTACTGTTTGACGGTATCAGTGCCTCCACAGCCCTATCTGAACTCAAGCACCACTTCATAGTCATCACCTGTCGTGTTCCAAATACGTTCATCTGAATAAGAAATACAATCATTTACATATCAGTGTTTCCCAAACTTTGTTTCTGGGGATCCACCTTTTAAAAATGGCAAACCATCGCGACCCAATTCTCAATAGGCCTTAACTATAAACTGTGAGAAGAGCGAATTTGTGCATAAATGAACGTTCCTGACCATTTTTAGTGCCATTTCCGCTTCACATTGTACTATCTTGAATAAGTAAACCAGCCATTTTGAAGAGATATACGTTTGATAAATCACAACTTTGTTTTATGCATGTGTTATTGAAAACATATACACATGTTAAATACTTTATAAATAAGCCCATATAAATACATTTAGGCAGAGTAAACAGGCCCTCGTGTTTTTCCTCCCATCAGTGAAACAAACAGAATATACGCTAGCCTTTCATATTAGACTCAGTGTTATAAGTAGGCTACAATTATCAGAACAGTACGAACATTCAGGCTCCATCATGTGTCTCGAAGGTGTACTGCAGATATAATTATTACATAAAAGACTATAGAAGAAATTCTGAAAAATGATTTGGCGACACTAATAAAATCTCCTGCGACCCACCTGTTGGTCCCGCCCATGGACTGCATATAAGAAGTGGACGTAGTCACCGTGACGTCGCACATTGGTTTGGGGACTGCCGTTTTGAAGCCTCGATTTCGACATTTTGGTTGTCGCCATCTTGTTTTTTTTGCAACCAAAAGTGACACGAGAAGGTGCAACCGAACGCTGATTATTGATTTTTAGGTGACCAAATTTTACAATCAACTAACTGAAAACAAGCTGTGAAAGAGTCAAAGTTGTACGACAAGAACATGGACAACGCTGTGGTAACGACCTGTCAATCACAAGGTAGCCACGCCCTAAAGCATCCCCTGCTTTATGGTCTATTTGACTCTGAATGGGACCATAATTTACTAAATGAATGTATTGCTGTATTGAAGAAGACTTGAAACTAGCGATTGAGACCATAAACTCATGTTTACAATGTTTACTGAGGTAATAAATCAAGTGAGGAGTAGGGTCATTTTCTCATAGACTTCTATACAATCAGACTTCTTTTTGCAACCAGAAAAGTATATTATTACATCGCCTAACCTCAGCCTGAATGTCATATTGTCTTTTACGTAATAAACTGATGCTTTTAACAGAGTAAAAAAGCAGAAAGAGATGAGATTTCTGAATTCCAAGAGACCTGCTGAAAGGAATGCAAGGTCACGGCCACAACCAGGTATTATTAGCAGGATATGTGACCTTGGATTGCTCATGTACAGTATAACAGATAAATCCAGGGTAGAGAAATAAGAGTAAGAAATAAAATGCTCATATAGGTACCTCCTCTTGGCCTCTTCTTCATGTCTCGGGTAAAGTCTGGACTTTGTTTTATCAGGCGGCATGGCTGTCCAAGGAAGTCTGAAAGCCACGATGCAGCCTCATCCCCACAGTCGACAGTCTCCACCCTGGGAGAAGGAGGAGGATTAGGTTGTGGAGGCCTTGAGGGAAATCTACAGAGTTTGATGCTCCTTACTATTTGAAGCCACATCTACAGTAATCCAAGAATCAGTGGGTGAATAGCTTTTTTTTTTCTTTTTTTTTTAAACTTGTGTTTATCTGAGCAGATCAATATCATCTCTTGCTCATTGTTTGTTTTTCCTGTAAATAAGAGGGATTTCATATGAGAGCAGGAGACCTTATAATGCCATCCACTGCAGAAAGGTAGCGTCAACAACAATGGCGTGAGAGAACACACTGGTATGAGTGGAAAAAAAAATATGGAACAAATGACATGTGTCACCGTATTTCCTGCAGCTGCTGCTTTCAGATGTTTTGACGTCGCCAGCTCACCTGTCACCACAAACTTTACTCTGACACACACGATAGCTCGTGTGCGTTTGAGCGTTGTTTTCCAGGGGAACCGAAATGGTATCCATCCCTGCAGGGCGGCGGGAAAAACACATAAATCCTCGAACAAAGAGAATTTATAGCAGGAAATCAGAAATACTTTTCGGTTAAACAGTGTGTTTTATTTTCAGTGAGCCGCTGACCTGACGCCTGCAGGAGCAAGTTGTTTGAGGGGAGGTGGACTTGTGGGCGAATGAGGCATAAACGCGTCTCTCTCTTCTGGCTCAGGCACACGCCGTTTCCATTCACCACCATCCAGCTTCTGTCATACAGTAAACCCAGCGGTCCCACCGGCCAGTCGTGGACCTGCATGAAGAACAGCACAAATCTAAGCAGAGCCAGGGAAAGAAACAGGACAGTCGGGGACAGGAAAAAAGTGAAAGAAAGAAACATTTGTGTTATTCTCAAACCTCATAGGCTCCACATGATTTAATGGGATATATGTAGATGTTGGTCAGAGTATAAGCTGAGTCTCTGTGTCCAAATCCCCTCAGTGTCACTTCTGTAGGCTTCTCCTTCTCATCTGCTTTACATATTTCTCCATTAATGATTGGAGGATCTTTGTTTACGCCCTGGGACGCTGCTGTGGCTGTTTTCAGCTTCTCTAGTCTCACTCGGTCCACTGTGACCGGTTTCTCTACGAAGCACTCGGCAACAAAGTTCAGGAACTTTTGACAGTCTTCAAATGTCGACATGTAGCCAAAGGACACGCGCACGGATCCGGTCGGCTGGCCGTCCACCAGGTCGATGCTGTCTCCGCAGACGTGGCCGGCCTTGAGGAGAAAAAGATGTTATATTCTACCTACACATGCCCGCAACAGACTTTGACATTTTTTCTAACCTAACCTGCAGGTTTCTCCTCATCTGCTGATTGGAGATCCCGAGGAAGGACTGACAGGCCCCGGTGTTGCAGAAGCAACCTGTACGCACATGGATATTGTACAGACTGGCCATTCTGTCCACCTGACAGCAAAAGAGGAACTGTGTTAATATTCACCAGCACTGCCTACGCATAAACAAGCAATAATTAGTTGGGAAATAGAAAGAAATCCTATTTACCTGAGAATACCCAATTATCTGTCCACGAGAATCCTTGAGGTTGAAGTTTAGGATTGCGCCCTGTGTGCTTGGACTCTCAAACTGGCCTTCTGTGTATATCTGAGCCACTAGTCGCCCGTTGCCATGGCAAAGACTTGACAGCAGCATGTAAGTGTAGCGTGCCAAGCCATACGTGTGCTGCTGAATGTTGTGCATGCCCCCTGAAGGCAGAGAGGGTTGACATTGAAGCAGATCATGAATAACTTGCATATGTGTATTATGATTCTGCTTATGTTTTTTCTATTATTCAACCTGCTCTGTCACAGTACCTGTGATCCTGTAAAGAGATTCAAAACCGTGATTTAAAGCAATGATGTCCAAGAAAGACACAGTCCCATCTTCAAATCTGTGTCAGGGAGAGAGAAAACACTGTATTTTTAGAATAAGGACGCAGCAGCTGCAGAAACAACGGAGAGCTTTCAGAGTGTATCCAGGATTTGACAGGGCTTGTACAGTGCTTTACCGGTCAGAAATGTTTGCCGCCTGCACATAATAATCTTCTCCAGAAAGGTAAGCTGCTGCTGTGCCTCCTCCGAAATAAGTCTTTTTTAGTATGCCTGCTGCGTCGTTGCGGACAAGAAGGGCCCCCAGACCTGTGGGGAAACCAAACATCTTATAGAAGGAGATGGGGATGAAATCAGCGGGGCACTCCTGTAGGTTCAGAGGGGAGCAGCTGACATGAGAGGCCGCGTCGAGAAGCACAAACCAGCGGCCTCGGTGGTCACACGCTGGGTAGAGGTGTCTCGCCTGGATGCCTCTCACATGGCTAAGGGGATACTTCCTCCCAGAGAAGTTGCTCTGTGCTGGGTAGCAGAAGAGGTGCGGCGTCTGGCAAGTAACATCTTCACCCTTCATCTTCGCTCTGCTTTCCACTTCCTGCGGGGAGACGGGAAGGGCAGCTACCCTTAGGCCAGAAGTCAGTCCTCTCATGCCAACTACAGAGGTATGGCTGTCAGTGAGATAGCAGAAGTGACTCCCCGCCTCACTCTCAGTCTGTGCCCTCCAGGGAAAGCTCTCAGCCACTAATTTGAGTGCGGCTGTACAACCAGAAGTGAAAATCACACAGTACTCCTCGGGGGTGGCGTTAAAATGCTGCAATACCCTGTAAGAAAATGTTCTGTTTTTTTAACTTATTTCATGCAGGAAAAAACACCATTCAGTGGGAGTCACAGAGGGGCTGTTAGAAATGCTTTACCTGTATCTGACCCTCTCCACTGTGTCATGTGTCAGTCTGCTGCTGGGGTTATGGCTGTGAGGGTTTCCTATTGGGACGCATAACAATATAAAGCTTTTAGTTTTATGACTAAATAAAGGAGTAAACAGTTGTTTTAATGTGATTTCTCTCACCATACACATTCCTTGAAATGTCCTGGAAGTAGTCCCTGACCAGAGACTCTGGGTACAGAGTAGTTGCTGCATGATCCAGATATGTTATTCCTGTTTACAATATAAGAGACACAGTTTGTAAGCAGGTCAACTAGTCTGTTACAACTCATGTCATGACTGATTTTACCTTTAATCCGTGTGAACTCCTGCTCAATCACGTCTTGTAAGTTCCCACCATAACCGTAGTGACTCCACAGCTGCTTAAAAGTGTCAAAAGTGCAAAGCTTTTGGAAATCCATGGACACTGTGCGCTGCAGATAGACAGAGAGACAGACAGCTACAGAGCAACACACACGACTACTGCTATACTCATTGACATGTTTCAATCCGGAGAGCAGCTCCTCCCTCTGTAGTCCTCCTGCACACTCTCTCAAGGCTATTTACTGATACTATATGCCATGTTGACATATGATAAGTTAAAGTTACTAACTCTGACAAAGTTGACTTTTTGTGGAAGTGGACTCCGAGCCTAGAAATCACAAGGAACATTGTGCAATAATCGAAACTCAGTTGTGGGTTGTAATAAGTGTTTTGCAATCATGTGACAAACTATCTCCTCCCACTGACCTTTGAAATATTAACAGCTAACTTGCCAGAAGAAAAGGACAAGAAAGGTTTAACTGTTTAGTAAGATTACTGTTTATTTCACATTATTCTAGTGCATATTCTTTTATATATATATATATGTCAGAAAAAATGTCCTCTGTGACTGTTATATATTATATCATGAGATGCATCAACTCGTGCATCAACATGTAAGCAGCATTTTAATGTTGCAGCTTGATGTGTGGAGCTAATTGTATTTTACATAGGGCTGCAACTAATGACTAGTGTCATTATGGATTAATGTGCTGATTATTTTCTCTATTACTTGATTGTTTAGTTTGGAAATATTTGGAAAATGGTTAAAATTCAAAATTAATAAAAAATAACTCAAAGGAAAATCTACATATTTGTGAAGCTGGAATAATTAAATATTTTTTCTAGGGCTGTCAATCGATTAAAATATTGCATCACGATTAATCGCAAATTAATCGCACATTTTTTTTATCTGTTCAAAATGTACCTTAAAAGGAGATTTGTTGTATTTAATACACTTATCCACATGGGAGTGGACAAATATGCTGGTTTATGCAAACATAGGTATATATTTATTATTGAAAATCAATTAACAACACAAAACAATGTAGGGTGGGTTGTAATAAGTGTTTAGTAATCATGTGACAAACTATCTCCTCCCCCTTCAACTTTGAAATATTAACAGCTAACTTGGCAGAAGAAAAAAACCTATGAAAAAGGCAAGAAAGGTTTTTTAAAACAGTTAATAAGATTACTGTTTATTTCACATTATTCTAGTGCATATTTTATATACACACACATTTTTTATCTGTTCAAAATGTACCTTAAAATGAGATTTGTCAAGTATTTCATACTCTTATCAACATGGGAGTGGACAAATATGCTGCTTTATGCAAATGTATGTATATATTTATTATTGGAATTCAATTAACAACACAAAACAATGACAAATATTTTAGCACAGGTACTGCATTTAGCATAAAAAATATGCTAAAATCAAAACATGGCAAACTCAAGCTCAACAGGCAACAACAGCTGTCAGTGTGTCAGTGTGCTGACTTGACTATGACTTGCCCCAAAACTGCATGTAATTAGGCTAATATGAAAATATGCATTACTTTACATAGGCATGTACAATATGAATAGAAGACTCAGGGACAAGT
>CAKAOH010029003.1:0-11878 GCA_916701665.1 Sebastiscus tertius | reverse complement strand
GACACGGAAAACCTCTGTTGGTGCGCGCTGTGTCAGTGAATGCAAGCAGGCAGCGGAGGAGAGGCTCCGGTTGCCGGTGTCTCCCTGCAGGCGCAGGAGGGTGAGGCAGGAAAAGCCAACACTAGGATCATCTCTAAATCATGTTCATGGAGAGACCTCTGTCTGGTCAGCTAACATTACTGCCAAGCAGCTGAAATATAGAGTGATATTGTGCTTTTAGCTGACGTGTGTCGCCTCACTGTTTTGAGCGATGCTCGTTCAGGTCTATTTAGAGCGAGCAAGAGCGAGCCCGACGCTGACTTTCGTTGATTTCACGGCCACAGGTGTCGCTGTTAAGAAGCAATTCTGAAAGTTACAAATAGTCCCTTTAAGCTGTATTCAAACATTACAGTACAGTTATGGAAACAGCCACAATACTCGCACGACATTTGAAATCTGCTGAGCGAGAAGGCGCGTCGAGTTGGAAAGCGTCAATATGAAGATAAGAGTTTTAGTTCTCTCACACAGGCTGCTTCAGTGATTGATTTTGAACCTCATTGTCGCTGAGGAGGCTTTAATTAACGACCATCATGAGCATAATGGATGCTTGCCTCCTCTTCAATCTACTGAAACCCCCCCCTTATAAATGTCCTTTATTAAAGTGTAAGATTTATTATAATGCGACAATAATACCTGAAGCACACAAGAATAACACCTCATTTAATTGCTACTTGTCTACATGCTGCAAGATATTCATTTCATCCAGCCCACTGCATGACAGAGAGCTGAACGTTTAGGGAGGGCTACTGCTGGTGCAATGATTATTGTGGTTTTTCCCCTTCACACTGCAAATTGAAAAAAACTCATTTCAATTTAAAGAGCGAACTGATATCAGAAGAATCTCCTCGACGGCTTAAAATTGGCTCCTTCACAGCGTTTTATTGAATAGATTTCCCTTCTGCATTAGAGATGATTATTAAGTGATTAAAGTGCTCTAAAGAAGGCGGCGATTATTCGCTATTTAACATTGTGCTGCTACAGCCTTTAATTTAATGTGACGGCATTCAGTTCAGACTCGTGTTACAGAAATGTTACTGGAACTAGTAAAACTACCGGCACGCTTTTTCTGTAAAAACAACAATTTTAAAGAATTGATTTGGTTTTTTTTGGAAACGTATCACATATCATACATCACCTTTTAAGTTGATATGGCAAACAACCTGTTAGAAAACAGTTGCTTATTTACGGAGCAACATTATCATTTAATTGGAGTCGTGTTTCTGCAAGTCCAATATTTACTCTCCTTACAGCTCTGTTTTGATCTCTACTAACTCCTGAGGGAAATATCTGTCTCCCTAGCTGCTCCACTGTGTTCACCAGCTAGTCGCTAACTGTGTCTGTCTGCCGAGCAGGTGGTGTACGCTGGGGTTTTTTTTAGAGCTTATTTGCTAAAAACAGCTGCCTGCTGTGGACAAAAGCAGCGATATATGAGAACGGTGAGAGTAAATTTACAGACCAGCTAAACATATATTGTAAAATATCAGCTATAGCCACACAGGTAAAACTGACAACACACTTATGTAATGTGGTGCATTTCTGAAAGAGGCTGCAGACTACTGTGACTTACCTGGATCGCCAGATACATCATCCCTAAGTAGGCTGCAATGCAGACGGCCAGCAGCAAGTCAAAAATAGCCGGCTTCACTCTGAGATGTAGAGAGAGAGAGTGTGTGAGAGAGAGAGTGAGAGAGTGAGAGAGTGAGAGGCAGAGTGGTTATGAAAAGAGAAACAGGCAAAAATAATCCTGGACATAATGTGATGGTAGTTCTTAATGTTTGGATTTTTATCTTTTACTAGTGTGGACAAAAGTGACTCAGGACTGATTGGAAGCAGATGAGATGATGAGCCTCATGACGTCACAGAGCTTTTACAAAGCTACAGTAAAATCAGCAGGAACTGCACTAAAAGCATCTCAGAGGAGGAAGAGGAGCTCATTACCTGTAAGCATTCATGGTCTGCTTCAGCTGGTCGTAGAATACAAACTCTGGATCCCTGCGGACGACACAGTTACAGGCTGTCACTTTGACAAACAGGAAGAATGTATTATATGTAAATATTTTCCATCTCTGGTGTGATTCATGATGACTGACAGAAAACAGGCTGCTGTTATGGTCAAATGTCATATTCAAATTTTAACCTTTTTTTTTACAGTATTGGTGGTAGAGCTGCAACAATTAATCGATTATTTGTCAATTATTAAATTAAATGGCAACTATTTTGATAATCAATCAATCGATTTGAGTATTATTTTATGTACACGACGCTCTTCGTTCTCTGATTCCAGCTTCTTAAATGTAAATATTTCCTGGTTTCTTTACCCCTTTGACAGTAAACTGAATATCTTTGAGTTGTAAACAAAACAAGACATTAGAGGACGTCATCTTGGGCTTTAGGAAACACTGATCAAAATGTTTCACCATTTTCTGACATTTTATAGACCAAACAATCCATCGATTAATCCAGAAAATAATCAACAGATTAATTGACAATGAAAATAATTATTAGTTGCAGCCCTGACTGGTGGTTCCATGTCCTTCATAAACTCAAGAGAGTTGCACTGAATACTCATAGTCACAAACACCTTAAAGTTTAATAGAGTGCTGTCTGATTCATTATCAAAAACTAGGAGACTGTGTTACATCAGACAGAAAGACGGGCTAATAAAAAAGGATTTAACTGGGTCAGGTATTTACCAAATGTTGTAACTTTTTTTTATTAGTATGCTTTTTTCTATAGTAACAACTGTGCATTGATATGTTTCTGTCCGCCTCCACCCTTTTCTTTACCTTTTGTCAGCTTTAACGTAGTGTCTCTTGACGTCCTTGAGGTAGTGTCCGAGGTGATACTCCAGAGTGGACACCACGCTGCTGTCTTTGTCCACCAGCTGAGCGGCTCGGGGCTGCGCTGTGAGCCAGTCAACCACTGCTGACAGCTGCTCGTCCTGCACCTGCTGACGCGGAAAGAGACACAAACTGCATTACAACTGCTTGGGTTGGGTGTAATGACGGTGTATACCGTGCAACCAAAACAAAGGGGACAATTGTTGCTACTGCTGTTTCTTTTAGAGATGTGTTACCACGGGGCTCTCACAGTTTAGTGACTCACCATCTGTTCTGTGAAGATCTGCAGGTCCCCAGGAGCCCCCTGTGCAGCAGAGTACACAAAAAACAACGTCACATCACAGGCTGAAAGCAGACGCAGCATCTAGAGTCCAAATATTTTCTCCATCTGTGTGTTTACCTTCTCAGTGAGGTTGTAGATGACCCTGGCCAGCGCCTCTGCTACCAGCTTAGTGTTCCTGCTGAGCTTCTGCACATCTACGTGAGGCCTGTAAGACACGAACACAAGTGTGCAGACAGTTAGAGATGGTGGAAAAACTCCAAAACGTAAAAGGAGTGAAACCAGAAACCCACTATAGCAAAAGGAGAGAGAGAGAGAGAGAGAGAGAGAGGAGAAACCAATTACAGAGCATCCATTTCCACAAAGGTGGGCTGAAATGCAGAAAGTCTGAGAAAACCAAGTGTGAAACTGTAACACAGAGCCGATGAATGGTTTACTAACGGACCGAGAGACGGGGGAATGGATGGCTACAGGAGCAGTAGAAGACTAAAGGAATGGAGAATGACAACATCACTAGCTCCACATCTATCAAAAGTGCATAAATACAGTCATGAATGATGTAAAATATGCACTGGTCTTGCCCTCCCAACACTCAGTCTTTCCATGGACGGTGTACAGAGGGACCTGAAAGAGGAGGTGGAAATGAATGGGTCTATCAACACCACCTATGACATGAATAAAAATGACTGGCAGCTAGGATGGACACTGGTTTCTTTGGGTGATTCAGAGACTTGCAGTAATGAACCCACCCAGCAGGGGGCTCTCCCGCTCCGTGGCGAGAGGAGGGGGACACTGACCGCGAGTCCATGATGCTGAAGCGCTGAGCCAGGCGGTGGGAGGGCAGGTGGGACAACGTGAAGGCCGGCAGCCGGCGGATCCCGAAGCGCTCGTGCTCCCAGGCCAGCATGTCGTCGGCGAGGTTGATTTTCTTATGGACCATGGAGAACTTGACCTCTGGGTACTGACTCGCAGACACCTGGGAGGAAATGAGAAATATAATCCCAAATTACAGCCCATAATCTAATATACAATCTGGGTTTGCACTCATTTACATTTCTATATAGGTTATGAGTTTATTAACATATAGCCCTATACATCTGCTACTAAATAAGAGCGTGTTTCAACATGTTTTTGTCCCAAGGTTGTAGTGAGACATTCATCAAGCCTCGAGGTTCTTACCATCTCCAGCTCCTTGAGCAGAGCAAACTGAGGCGTTCCCTCTTTAGGAGGTTTGGACACGTGGAGGTGCAGGTTATCTCCGTTCCCCAGAGTGTCCAGACACAACACGAAGGCTACGTTGTCCTGCAGCAGACTGGAGTCTGTGGAGAAAGGGAAGGAGAGGTATTGATGACAAGGAGAAGTTTATAATTACGTTTAAAAAATAGTGAAAGACAGAGGGTGTGGGAAAAAAGGGCATATGACATGTTTAATCACAGAAATATAATAAAAAATTAAGAGATGTTCCGGTACCATTTTTTCCTTCCCAATACCGAGTACCGATCTGATACCAGCGCAACAAAAAAACATATATAGTTATTATTATTATTATTATTTAACAGCTGTTTACTACTGACCATGTATCGATGTGATATGATTACTATCTTTGTTGTATGCATGAACAAATACATACAGAGAATGAACGCAATAGAACTTTCTTTTATTATTCAATTTGTCAGTTACAAAGAAAATAAATAAATGAAGCTAAGAATAAATAACAATTCTCTTAGCTGTCTCCTCAGTGGACAGCCTGTGTGCTGATTTGTCCTGCAGGGTGCAGTGTTCACACACACCTTACTAAGGTGCTGCCATCCCTCTAAACAGAAGCTTTACATACTGCACATATCGCCGTTTTACTTGTTGGATGTTCCACTATTCCAATGTTGCCAAATGGCTGACATTTTCCTCGCTCTGACTACCGTTACACTCTCCACTAGCACCGCACTGCCGTTGTTTGCTATCGTCACGTGACAAACTATCTGCAATCAGTTCTTCTTCGCTGCTCTGAAACAGTAGTTGCCAGTGGCAGCCATGATACATCCGGGGCGACAACACAGTGAAGGCCACTGTTTTGGAGCGGTGAAGAAGAAGAATTGATTTCCAGTTAAACATGTTGATTATTTTTTCTGGGTCAATAAATGATGGTATCAGATCGGTGCATAGACTGGCGTACTCGCCGATATCTGAACCCGAATTTGGACAGTATCGGACGCATTTCCGATACTGGTATCGGAACAACTCAACATATATTGTATATAGAGAAAAAACTAGGACTGGTTCTATCCAACTATGATAGTCTGTTATTATTAGTCTGTTATTATTTTGTTCTGATCTGCTTCAACAAGAAGCCTTAAAGTGTAACTGTTTGGTCAAATGTTCTATGGTTAACAGATGTAGTATATCTAAATCTATCTATTTATCTTTTCTTTTTTGGGAACAAATTGGTCGTGAATTGAACTAAACTTTACATTTAAAAGTCATTAAATACAAATAATTGTCTTTATTTCGATTTTGAGTTTTGTATTCAAATTTAAATCACCAAATCCAGCTGCATGAATACTTATATTTCCTACTGTAAGTGTTATATGAAGTGAAGAGTACCTGTATGATCCAGATTGTCTTCCAGCCAACGTTTGGTGCCCTGGTAGTTGAACTTCCCCCCACCGGATACAAAGAACAGCAGGTTGTACCTGAACACACAACATGATTCACACATGAGTCAAATAATCTACCTGAGGGAACCTGATGAAGGAGGATGTGTGACGACGATACGACGTACGGACATAGAGACTAGAGTTAATATTAAGGAACATCCGAGTCTGTGGGAAATACATCACAAATCATTCCTTTCTGGACTGATCAAGTGAGTAGTGCTGAGTTTGAACTTTTGAAGTCCATTACTAACCACTCTCTGTAAGAAGTGAGTCCTTCCACTCAGCTACTGTTAAGTACATTTAGACAAAAGAATGAGCCTGAACCAGATTATTGACCGCTTTAAGTGTTTAACACTGTGATTCTTACTGCCAGCAGAGTGCACAGATGATGTTCATTATAGTTCTCAGAAAGCATTTGGAGCAGGACTCTAACCATAACAAATAGACTTCATCTGATGTTCAGATGAACCACTGAGGTCAGCAATCAATACCACAGCTACCATTTCATCATATATACAATGCGTGAAGTAAAAGAGCATCACTGAGGTGTCTGTACTGACATGAATGTATCAAATAAGCAGAAATTAGGCTTTTTGTGCAGCTATGAATGTATATTAAGGCTCATGAGACATAAAACAATTTAAATGAGTGCTGGCATCATTACTCACCCAGCATGTGTCCTTTTGTAGGTATAAAGTTTCGAGAAGAGACGAGCCAGCTCTAGTAACATGGACACCCCGCTGCCGTTTGAGTCGGCTCCGTACGACAGCCACTGGACACAACAACACATACACAGAGTCAGATTACTTCCCTGGCCTGCTCTCTTTTTACTGACAGTGTTATTTCCTGAACTACTAATGTATGAAGTTATAAAGAGACACCGTGTCTGACTAAATTGAACCAAATCCTGACAGCTTATTTGCTGATTCAGATGCTAAATCCCCTGTACATTTTGAAAAAGTCAGGGCTTATTTGTAAGAGAAAAGAAGCAGTGAACGTACTGGAGCAACACCGAAGGAGTCGTAGTGAGCAACCACGACAATAGTGGGCAGGTCCTCTCCTCCGACTCCAGCCAGGCGACCCTGGTAAATGAAAAAACAGAGACATCAGATGAGGGAAATAAAACAGAAGCATGAGATTCACTATTTAACTGTCAGGCTGGTAGTGTGATGGTGCAGAGTTGCAGTGGGTTACAGTCGACCTCTGACTCTCCTAATCCCCTGCAGTGTGACTAAACCACTTTTTCCTTCTGCTTTTGACACAAAGCTCAGATTAGAAAGTCCTGAACTTGCACTTCACTCCTGCTTTGTGTTGCCCCCGTTCTGACTCTAATGGTATTTGATCTAAAACTATCTTCAAACAATGAACAAAGCCATTGAAATCCCTTCATGAACTCTTGTGAAAAACAAAAGGGACAGAAATACTGTAGCAATCCCTTCTTGTAAAGTCTGAATGAAAACAGTTGCAGAATGACATTCACACTGACCATTTGACCTTGACAGCAAAATAGAGAAAAAGCTATAAAACAAGCAAGTTTAAGTCCTGTCAGGCAGCCAGGCGAGAGAGAGTGCGTAAATCTAAAAAAGCGCTACAAAATATAGTGTCAAGTCAAACTGAAAATGCATATTCTGCACTTCATTTCTTGATCTCTAAATCCCAGGCTTTTAGTCCACACAACCGTCTTTGTTCCAGGATTTATGGCCACCCACATGTGCAGAAAACACTCTGGTCTAATAACATAATAAGATTGAGTGTCACAGCTTCAGGTACCAGAGGACTCTCTTCTGCTTCCACCGCACATGTCGATCCTCCAGAATTTGGAGACAGGGCCAATTTTTTAAACACTTGTCTTATGCAAGCCTACTCAAAATAATTCATGACTTACTTTTTTTGTAAATTAATTAGTATATTATCAGGGCTAAAAGCCACAAAACAAGCCTAAAAGTGTAGTTATCCATACAACAATTAACATTATTTGCCTTGGCAACAGGTAGAGACCTCGCTGTTTAATCCGTTTCTCAAACATCCGACTTGAGAAGCTGCTTAAAATCATTATTTTGTTCAGCCAGAGAGTCTTGCATGATTAAGATGAGGATTCATTGATATCACATACTAAAAAGCTGCCTTATTTATTTAATTAAATACAGAAAACTAGTTTAATACTGACGCCTTACCAAATCGAGAACAAAGTAGCGTTTTAGATATTTTGCAAATGATTTCACCATATAAGAAACATTTAATCGTGTACACATTCAGTTTTTAGTGACTGTAGGAGGAAACTGGATCAAGCACCAAGAGGGAAAACTACTGTGTGTTTCAACCAGCTTATTCGGGTACATTTGTCTTCAGATTCCGGTGAAGTCTCTCACCTCTAAACTAGTGATGGCCCAGTCGCTGATAGCTTTACTCTGAGCTCCACTGGTGACCATCTGGAAGCCGTTGGCTGTGGCTGTATGCAGCAGCACTACAGAAATCAACAGAAAACAGAGCGTTAGAAATAACCAACTTGCAGAATGTCCATCCCACATTTACCATCTCTCCTATCTGGATAAAATAGGATTACTCTTTCATCATAAATGTACATAGAATTTGGTGACAGGTAGACATATTGAGTCCAGTCTAGAGGGAGTGACTCTCTACCTTCAGCTGCTGATAAAGCGCCCTGTGAGGAGGACGAGGTCAGGGTTTGAGTGTAGATGGACAGCAGCTCATCGTCCTCCATGGCAAAGTAGACGGGGACGATGGTCTCGGTGGCCAACATCTCCGGCTCCAGCTCCATGAACTGCTACACAAGGGGAACGATAAACAGAGGGAGAGAACGTGTTTAACAAGCTAAGAAGCACAGCTCCGTTTGTTAGCGTACCATGCTGATGGATTAAAACTGAAATCTGATTAATTTCTTCAACCCTGCAGGTTCAGTATAGCTCACATTTTGAGAGGAATGTAAGTGATGAGAGCGAACAGGAGAGAAACTGAATTACAAATTAACCCTTTGTCTCTACAATAACTCACCATAAATGGAATTTAGTTACATAACCAAATGAGTAACTCATCAATGCCTACTACCTCTGCTTTCCAGAAACACTACTCTAACGATCCCACTCATCAAATCAGTCAGTGTGCTTTAGTGAGATAACATCCAATCTCTGTGAAACCTTCTATACCTTTTTCTTTGATTTAGAGTCACACTGAGCTTGTTAAAGTTGAGTGGAAAAGCTTCAAACATAGTAAATCAGCAGGATGGACATGTTACATTAATTTATGCATTGGGACACCGCTTGCCTTTCCGTTCTCTACACTGCTGGGAAGCCCTTGAGCAAAGTACTACTAAGCTAAACAAATTCAACACAAAACAGACAAGCTTGCGGTTGGCTGTGATTAGTAAGTATGCGGCTGCTCGGGTATCTCAAATAAAGTTTTGCATAAATAAGGGATGCTATGCTACTCATGACTTGTGGCATGGCTTTCTTCTTCTTGTGCTGTATATCTACAGATCACATTCACTTAAATGTTGCCTCCTTTGTACATGTTTTTGGTGTCACAGATAGCCCTCACTACCAAATGCATCACTTACAAAACTCTTTAGGAGGTAGAGAGAAGTGCTAAATATTTAATTCACAATGCAACAGTGACATCATTGCATTTTACTTGAACATACAATCAAAGTGGAAAACAGTTGAGGATGAAGGGGAAGAAACCGTATACAGCACGAGACTTTGATTTGTGGCATTTAAGCGTGTTATCACCTGCACTATGTCCTGGGGCATAGCAGACATGTTCTTGGGCAGGATGATGACCACAGCTCCGGCCGACTGGCGCAGAGCTTTCTGGTACTCTTCATAGGAGAAGTCCGCCAGCCGCATGATAACACAGCGACGACTTAGTACTTCTGCTTCCACAGTACGAGCCTCCGTATTCAGGATGGCATTCCTGGTACCTGAAGGGCAGGAGGAAACACACTGATCATCAATTATGAATCAATAACTCATGTGTTTATGTCAACAGGAAAAGGGCAAGGATGACTTATCCTGCTATTAGAGCACAAGAATCAAACTGTATCGACAAACTGATGCTGAGGGGGAAATTGAGTGAATAACACCCTACTTGACACAGACTATAACCAAAGGGCTGGGCTTGGTTGATCTATTTGTCAAGTCTGCTAGCTTTCATTAATCTTCATCTAAGACTTGACACAGAAATAGCCATTACAACTCATCATACTTTTGAAAATGCAAGCTGTTGTACCTCTATTGGAAATTATTCCCCTTGTTTCAATATGTGGAATACTAAGACATCATTAGTATATAATAATAATAATAATAATAATAATATAATAGTATATTATTTTCTCCTTGTCGAAGTGTTTACTTATTATACCTTGAGCTAGAAACCTCTCATCTGTAGACTTACTCACAAAAGATAAACACCATTTAAAACACAGCCCACAAATCATAGTACAAACTGTTATGAAGAGGGTGGAACTGATTCTGCTAGCATTTTGTGTCTGTACACAGAAATAGCTATTACAACTCATCATACTTTTGAAAATGCAAGCTTTTGTACCCCTATTGGAATTCATTCCCCTTGTTTCAATATGTGGATTACTAAGAGATTATTGGTATCCTTCATTTTTCTCCTTGTCTTTCTCCTTCTAAGTGTTTACTTACTATACCTTGAGCTAGAAACCTGTCATCTGTAGACTTACTCACAAAAGACACACATCATTTAAAAACAGCCCACCTCCTGCAGCTGTCAGACTCCACAACCAGCACTGCTCCCAGTAGACAACTTACACACCAAAAAAATTACAATAGCCTGATATTTTCATTCATTCTCACTGTGCAATATCATTTTCCACTGCAATTGTGTTAATAGTCTGTTTATTGTCAATACTGTATATACTGCTCCTATTTTTATACTCCCTTCTTTGTTTAGCTCTTTTTTACTGTTAGCTGATGCATCTTGTTTTTTTGCACTATCCCCTTTGCTGCTGAACACTGCACATTTCCCCACTAATAAACTAATAAAGGAATATCTTATTTTATGTTAAATCATGGTACAAACTGTGATGAAGAGGGTGGAACTAATCCTGCTAGCATTTTGTGCCTGTGTCATGACTTAGATGTCTTTTTGTAATGATGCTAATCTAATGATGTGTTGACACTGGTGATCATGACATTAATATAGTTTATTAAAGGAGTAACGATCCTGATTGGAGGACATGAGCTAGCTCTACTAGCATAGCTAAGCTACATTAGCAGCTAACTAGCATTGCCATGTTACTACAGGTAACTTAACGTCAGCTGGAGGCGACAGCTTGAGTTATCTGCTGGAGGAGTAGAGACTCATCTAGTTACTGATCAGGTTACTGTATGATGTATTGAGTGGTGAAGTAGAGAGACTCACCGTAGGGCTGTCCCTGCAGGTCGTACTGCTGCATGCGGTACACGGTGAACTCATGAGCCGCCTCGGCCGGCAGCGGAGACACCAGGATCAGCACGGCGGGGATGAACACGATGAAGGTGAGAGGAAACGACGACTTGAACATGTTGTCAAACACCTCACTGGCCTCCTCAAACATCGTGGCGGGTTGTAGTGAGAGCAGAGCTACCAGAGATAATGAATATGTGTTCAGCTGTCTGTCTGCTCTGCTGACAGCACAGGGACCTGCTCAAGCTAACAAGCTAATGCTAACCTAACGGCTAACTAACTGACAGATGATTCTGATCAGGCACACAGCTGGACGACCTGCTGCTCTACAACCGGGACCGAGAAAAATAAATCATTATTACCCATTTGTTTAAACTGTGATACATTGTAATGTGTGTTAAAAAAGTACGTGTTTATGTGTAGTGTTTATCTGATAATTAAATATTTCAAACTGAGTTGGAGCAAGGGGTCCTTCAGGGATCTTCTAGGGCAGCTATAACTGAAGAGGTGGATATTATGTAAGGTCACTAGAGGGCGCGCTACACCCATGGATGATTAATGTACACCATAGAGACGACACATGATTGAGGCATTGAATAATACTGGCTGGGTTATATAGTTGCCTATATAAATATTAT
>CAKAOH010029002.1:0-21073 GCA_916701665.1 Sebastiscus tertius | reverse complement strand
TATATATGTGTGTATATATATATATATACAAATTTTAATACTGATACTAATACTACTACTACTAATAATAATAATAATAATAATAATACAGAAAACCTGCGAATGCAATCACTGTAGCTACTTTTCCTGAACCAGCTGTGGTCCTGAGGGCGAGTGAGGAAAGAATTAATGTCATAATAATCCCACTGAATACAGTGAAAACATTCCCTTCTCCTGGTGTCGTGTATTGAGGGATTAGCTGGAGCTGTTTGGAGTCTTGTTGCAGTGTGGGAGTTGAAGCGTTGGTTGTATTGGGTGCTTTTGGACGGGAGTCTCAATAAGAGTTGGACTCCGTTCATCGGTGCTGGCAGTCTGTGGGTGTGTTTCATGTGTTTGTTTTTATATGCAAAGAATTAACCCCAATGAGACACGACAGCACGCTGAGTTTGGATGTGTGCATGTTTGCTTCTGCTCTGTGTGACTCCGGTAATGCTTTGTTGTGTCACAACATTAAATCTCATCCTCTGCACCACATCTAGTGAGCTTTATGTTTCCGCCGTGGGAGCTTTGTAGCATCAACAGACACTGGCAGGAGTTGGCAGCGTGTGGAGGGTGAGTGGGGTCATTTCCCATCCAGCAGGGCCTCCTAATACTGTCTGCATCAGGTTTATAGGCAAGAAGGCTTTCACACACACGTCACATAAGGACTTTGCCTTGGTGTTTTGGTGCATAACAATTAGGGGTGGGAAAAGAAATCAATTCACCTATTTAACGTGATTTTTTTACAACTTTGAAATAGATGTTTTAATATCATAACCGATATATTTGCTTCATTTGAGTCTATGTGGAGGTAGAAGGAAGTTACCGCTTTTATTGTTATAGTGTGAGTAACATGACGTCATATCCGTTCCGTATCCGTCAACCAAAACAAACCACAAAAAGTATAAAACGTCAGAGGGTCAGCGTGGATGCGACCTGCACCCTTTCATTTTAAATCCAGTGTTTTAAACACGACACATCCAGTAAAGGATGGAAACACTTTGGGTTTCACACATTAAAAGCAGAGCTAGACAGAGCAGAGCTAAAGCGGCATGCTAACTCTATCATGGACAGGAAACGTTATCGTATCACGGTAACGTGCGGTCGAGCCAGCCGTCACTCTCATCTCCGTGGTCAAATGGGCCGTCGCTACAACTGTAGAGCACCCATATACTGACATTTATGTTAAATGCATTCAAACGGCCCCGATGGAGCTGACCATGGATGGATAAAGAGAACAGCGCTGACGGGAGAGCTAGAGACCACCTTGGAGAAGTTAGAGGAAGTAGACACGAGGGACTACGTCCGGTTTTCAAAATAAGGTGTGAACAAAGGGAACTGTATGTGCAAAATACATCTATGGAAATAAGATTGATTGGATTATATTCACCAGATGTATAAAACATTACATGTCCCTTATAAATTAAAAAGAAAATTCCACTAATCTGTGAGGGAAATGTCTTTATTCTTTGATTTTTGGGTTGCTTGATAAAAATAATAATAAATAATTCCTGACAGTGACTGATATATTTGACTTCAAGACATCTCTGACTACATTCATGCTGAAAATCAAACATTTTTACTGGATTCATTTAGAGATTTTCCAAAGTAAATGTCCCTAGAAGTGTATGATTCAACCTTTTTCCCATGGTCTATTGTAAAAAAAGTTAACAACAATCTCAATAAATCATAATATCGAATCGCAATACTTAAAAATCGAAATACATATCGAATCGGCACCCAGTAATCGTGATAGTATTGAATCAGGAGATAGATGAATCGTCCCACATAGTGAGAGAAAATATAAAGAAAAACAAGTCAAAGTTAAGAATCACACAATAATATGTAAAATATATCTGTGAATGAAAAGAGCAGAAGTCAGAAGTAATGGGGGTTGAACACAATAGACATGAACATGCAGAGAAATGCGCGCACACACACACACACACACACACACACACACACACTGTCTCCTGTCTGATGTCCTACTATTGAGTTAGTATAGATCTCCACTGCTGGCAGTTCAAACCGCATTAACACAGGAACATTTAGAGTTTATAATTACATTAGTACCCCGATATCCTTCAGTTGTGTGTGTGTGTGTACTTCTCTGTTGTGTCTTTTAATGCCTGCATGTGTGTGTGTTCTTGCACAAAGTTGTGTCTACGTCAGCCTGTGTGTGTCCCAAACTAATGACCACAGTCTGATGCTGAAGGGGACCTTGAGGATGGAGATCAGATATTAGATCAGATATTGATCCTCCCTTAATGGTTCTGAATAATAAAAAGCCTTTTAATCTACACTGATTAGTCACCGAGCCTCTAGAATCACTAGAATAATAATCCATGTTAGAACCTCTCCGTCGCTCTCGTAGTCTCCGACTCATTCACAGCCAGGATGGATTTATTAAAGGACAGATATACAAATGTAACCAGCAGCAGCGTTTCCCGTTAATTACCTATGAACTGAAATGAACTGAAAATATTTCAACTCGGTGGGCCAGGGAATATATATTATATATATATATATATATATTATATAATATATATATAATATATATATATAATATATATTATGTATATATATTATACATAATATATATACTGTATACTGTATACACACAGTAGTGTATTTTCTATGACCCTGTTTGTAAGTGTTCTAGTTAAAAAGATTTAGTTGTCTGTACCTGCTCAGCTCTCACATTTCTTTACGTTATTAAAGTTTCATATTGTTTTGCAGCAGATGGCGGTCGTCTCTAGAGTCCACTCTCTTTGGCCTTCACTTTAAGTTCAAACTGTGTAAAACCTTTTATGTTCAGCCTGGTTTAGAGGCGGCAGCACGTGTGAGACTATGTGGGCAGAGTTATGCATCAGCACTGCTGGAGACTATTGTCCTACTGAGGCCAGTTTGTCTGGTTGTCAACTAGCATCATCACACAGCGCTAAGTCCTGTGTTGAACAACAACAATATTATAAATATTCATACTATTTTAACTACTTACTTTTTTATTTATTAAACTTTTTGCCCGGCTGCTTCCCAGAGGAGCACAAAGTGAGCGATGGACATAAATGGAAGTTAGAAAAATCCAGCACACAGATTCTGAGATCAATCTCAAACTTTTTCATGTCAAGGATCCAAAATAGAGTCCAGTAGACCACAGACCATGGATGTAGAAGAGGGTCCAACAGACCACAGACCATGGATGTAGAAGAGGGTCCAATAGACCACAGACCACGGATGTAGAAGAGGGTCCAACAGACCACAGACCATGGATGTAGAAGAGGGTCCAGTAGACCACAGACCATGGATGTAGAAGAGGGTCCAATAGACCACAGACCATGGATGTAGAAGAGGGTCCAACAGACCACAGACCATGGATGTAGAAGAGGTTGTGTCCTGTGCTTTTGCCCTGCGTGTTAGTAAATAACCTACAACTCCATTAAATCCTGTTAATGTCATGCTACTGGCACTACTAGCTACTGGCCGATAGCCGGTTGTTTGGGAACAGAGACATTAATACGTCCACCACGGTACAGGCTGACAGCATACAGCCCATGGGTGTATTAGAAGATAATAAAAGTGATTACAGCCACTATATCCATTATTACAGCCACATACAGCTAGCAGGAAGCTGTCATATGAGCGTGCAGGGCGGTGCAGTCCCGTGGGTCTGATGGCGAGGAAAATAACTCTGGATTCAGCTGTTAGTTCATTTTACTACTTTTAGGACATCATGATTTAAATGAGGGATATTCTGGTGTTCCTACTGGGAAGTTGATTTATATCCTCTGATTTACAGACGTCTCTTTATACATCCATGGACACAGACTCATTGGTGTTTTCAGTCCAAAATGGCGGCAGCGATACCGCAGCGCCATCTACCGGCTGTTGTCAAAAAAGCACCAAAGTTTCACCTCTTTGCTTCTAAACTCTTTGCTGTAACAACCAGACATAACGTTGATTTCTCTTTTATTTTGTGTATTTATTGTCTTTTTGGCATCAGACAACCTTTCATAGTCTGCGGTGATACAATCTAATATTGCGGTTAATCGCCTAATTGTAATAACATCTGTTTGGTTCATGTTGCTTCCAGTAAGATGACTTTTCCATTCCCTCATCATGTCGTCTTAATCTGCTGCAAGAATGTGGAAAAAAGGACCTAAATGAGAACTGTCAAACAGATGATTTCATTATGAAAAGGCGAATGGGCGAGGCAGCAGCTCAGCTGATCAATCAACCTCGTCTTTCTCTTCTGTCTCTACTGATCAAACAAACGCAGCGAGAAGAACTAGAATATTCACTTACTGACGGAGAACATAGAAGTATTCAACTCCTTTGTCTACATCTCATTTCTTCTGCTCGGTTCACTCTGTAGTCTCCGTTTTTATCAAGTATAGATATATTTTTCATTAATCATCACAACACACGTGCCTCTCAGATCTGGGATTCGGACCAAATGTGGATGTTGTTGGTCAGAACGAGAATCTGCTCAAACATTTGACTTATTTAAAGTCTCCCTGCTGAGTGTTTATTAAACATTTAAACTCGGCTACATTCAAATTGGACCAGAACCACGTCAGGTCAAACGGATCAAGTGGTTTGTTGGGTTTGTCAGAGTACTCGACTTTTATGTTCTCAGTGATGTTTTAAGGCTGAAGTTTAAAGTGAAAAATCTTGTTTCAAAACTTCACATCCTGCACGAGCACATTTAAAGATAGAATACATAACTTTTGTGCATTAAAATGTTTAAAAACATTCACATTAAAAGCCATCTACAGGCTGATGGAGGAAACCCAGAAAGTCGTGGAAGGTCTCATTTCTTAGCTCACAACCTATTCACACACTGGCAATAAAGAAACGATTAAAACATGTTTATATGTGTAAAAACGTACATAGAGTCCCTTTTAACAGACGGATTAGCAGAAGGAAACGGAAACGTTCCTAACTCAGTGACAGAATGTAAAGATTTTCAATGAAGAATACACATCTTTTCGCTTTAATATCTTTCTTACCTTTAACTTTCCTCTTGAATATGTGTGCCATTCATACCGTTAATCATCACAGTAATTAATATATACATGCAGAAGAACATACCGCTAACCTTGAGACCTCACAAATAGGGAGGATTTCTAACCCAAAGGGGAGGGGGGTCCTGGGAGACTTTGTTTCCTGCATTCTGGTGACTTTTAAAGAATTAAAATAGTAAAATAATAAGTACACCACAACAGCATTTTAATGTTAATTAACTTACTTTAATTTCTATTTTAATTCCGAGGAAAGAAAACTGAATAATTCGCATGTTTGTCGTGAACTTGTGTGAATCTCTGATATAAACTAATATTCATCCGTCTGCTTGAGTCATTCTTTCTCTTAGTTTTTTCCATTTCTCTCTCCTTCTCTCACTCACTGAAGGTCCTTTCAGACACAACGTGACAACGCCACCACTGAGCTCTGAAAAACATTATTTCCAACAGCTAGCGGCACGCAGCCACGAAGGCTTTTCCCCGGGTCGAGCAAAGCCCAACTTTGGGCGCTGAGTGGTGTAATGTGAACCCGGCGGCCGAGCGCAGTTCAAACCGTTGTGTCGCAAGCGGTCGCGAGCAGCTCTCTTCTGCCAGGACACATTAGGTGTAGCTGTAATGTTGTCCGGGTGGAAACAGTAGAGCTTATAGAGACGCTGTACAGCGCCCGAAACAGGTTGAGATAACGAAAAGGAAAAAGGATGAAAATTTGCAAGAAATACGGGAAAATTGTGACTCCGGGAGGAAACCGGGAGAGGGCGATGAAAAACGGGAGTCTCCTGGGAAAATCGGGAGGGTTGTCAGGTATGATGCAGAAGTATAACAACAGAGGAAATACTGCTCACTAGCTGGCTTGCCTCCACATGGGGTTGGCATAGCAACCAACAAAGCACAGCAGGTCACAGTTTATGGGATTGTGAAGCTCAGTTGGAAAGAGTCTTTGACCAGTCAGATAATTGCTCAACAACAGCAGCAGCAGATACCAAACTAGAATCAGAGAGACGTTAGATGATGGATTTTTATGGTCTGACCTTTCATCCGATTAGGTTGAAAAAAAGTCCATATTGGGAAAACTGCTGCTGGTTTCCTTAAACAATGACTTCTCAAAGGGCTGCGCTCTTGGCGGCTTCATCCAGTGCAGAGGCACCTGGCAGCAGAAACGGAGAATAAACAGCCATTAATTCTTTTACAGTCGGGGGGGATACCAGATACTTTCAATTGATTTTGTGCCCACAAGTGAGATCAGCAATGAGATGTTGGCTCAAGTGAGCCAACAACTTAGAGTCGGCATTAATCATCATTACCAAGATGAGAATAAACACACAGTGTAAGTCTGTCTCTGATAACAGATGGCTTGTTTAAAGCTGCATTAAGGCTGGCCCACACTAACAGATGTTTCAGATGTGTAAAATGGGAGAGAGCCCACACATAACGATATGTTCTGGTAAATTTGAAAGTTCTGTTCCTATAGTGTGTGGAGAGGGAACTTTGGTAAACTATTTTCATTATAAAAATAACAAATATTTCAAACACTTGTCTATTACACTGTATGAATACTGAACAAACACTTTACCAGAAGGCAACAGGTCACAACAGGCTATAAAACTGAAAAATACTCGTTAGGGTTGTTTTTTCCTCGTCCCGGTGATCGTCACATCTGGGTGATGCTGTTAAGTATCTGTTACCGTGTTGGATATGTTTCCATTCACATCCTCTACAACGGCGGAGCGACGCCGACACGCCGCTTGTTGTGCTTACCTCAGCACATGTGGCTCCACATTACGTGCATCAATCTACACACCATGTATTCAGCGTGCGGCTGGGTGCGCCGGACCGTGACCCCCGGACCAACTGCACGAATACACAAACCGTTAGAGCCCTACTAACTGTGTGTGTCGTATAAACACATTTGAACTCCTTTACTGAGGAGAACAAACACAACAACACAGTACGCTGTCCTCTTATTTGAGACATATTTGGGATGTTGTCCCGTTTTTAAATGCTTCTATTTCACAAAGTAATATTTTTATTCTTAGAGCTGAACCACTGCTGTGAGTCATTTTCATTTAAAGAGAGCTGTACCTCCATTGTACTGATTCACTTCTTAAAATGAGTTGTGATTTTTGAATCCCCCTTTTAATCATAATGGATTATAAAAAGAAGTGAAGTGTAATAAATGAATTGAAATGTCATAATGAATAATGTTTCTGCGGAGAGAGACGGGCTGGACAAACGGTAGTTTTAACACCTCTGTGAATTTAATCAAGTGACGCACCATTACAATGGTTATTGATTATAAAGAGTAGCTGAAAGGACATTTTGAATAACTGCTAATCACTATTATTCATTTAGGAAGACTGACGATAAAGCTGTTAACTTTGTCTGTCCCCTCTGTGTCCTTCATGTCTTATATGTTGAAGCCTCTATTGTCTTCTTGAGTTTTACGTCTAAATGTCAGCAGCTGGCCGAGTATTGATCAATAACTGTATTGGATTAGATCAGATATATATTGATAATCATGTTCCTGCTTTAATAAAGCAACATGTCATTGATCCTGGGAAGGGACGTCCTCTGTGTGTTCATGCTCCGGTTGGAGATCAGTAACATCTTACTGTTGAAGGATTCAGAGCAAACACTTACTGACATCTGTGTTTGCTTCCTGATCTTTTGGTCGAAGGAAGTTTCTAGACTGGTGCTGCTTTAATTTGAACACTGATTCTAAAATTTCATCGTAGTCTGCTTGGGAAAAATACTGCTGCTTCCCTCTCGTCTTTAACCCCCTGAGACCACGATCCAAACCAACGTTACTGTCTGTCAGAGGCTGTAGCATGAAACTAGAAAACCTAAAGAATCCATTGGTACATTGTCATTCTAGCTTGTCGTGACGGAGGTTAAATAACGCTCCAAAGTTGGGCTCAATTTTAGTGAAGAAAAACTGGTATGGTCATTTTCAAAGGGGTCCCTTGACCTCTGATCTCCAGATATGTGAATGAAAATGGGTTCTATGGGTACCCACGAGTCTCCCCTTTACAGACATGCCCACTTTATGATAATCACATGCAGTTTTTTGAATGCAGTATAAATGTGTTATTGTCTCCTGTTCTAAAATTTGAATATTTCTGCATACTGGGGTCCCTAAACAGTCTTGAATTACATAAATTGTGTCTCACTGTAAAGCTGAGACTCTTGTGGATCCAAAGAGCCCAACTGTATTGATGTGTGATGATGTTAGTCCCCATAGGAGACATTTCATTGTAGTGAAACTTGACCTCCCAGTATAAAATGACCTGTGGTGACCTCTAGGATAATCACAGCCTCATGAAACTTTACACCCACAGACTAGATACCTAGAGCATTCAGAGGATGGATGGGTTTACTATCTAGATTGACAATAAGGGGGTTTCTGAGCAGTTTACACAACAGAAGTGCTCGCCGTCCAATCGCTAAAAAAAAATGCAATTCTTGCAGAAATCTCCAAATGTCAAAAGTTTTTGATCCCAAATCACAGCATGGCTTTTTCTATGGTGTTCCTCAAGGTCTTGGTGTCTTAATGTGGTATTTTGGAGGGATTATAGATAACTTTTATTAATTCTCCAGTGGTAAAAAATGGTTCAATTTAGCAACAAATCTGTGTAACAAATGGAATCAACCCAGAAATTTACTGCAACAACTTATAAGACATAATAGAGCATGGGGATGACCACCATATACTTCTATCATAATGTTCTAAACCCTGATAAACTTTTACAGCTGAGCTGCATCTCATATTAATCTTCAGGTTCCCAGCTTTCAGATGATGTACACCACTTCTATGTGACATCTACTGTTGACCTGCTATCTCCCCCTAAAGACCCCCTGGACCCCCCCTAAAAAAGACTAAAACGGCTCTATTGTGGCGCTCAGAGGGTTAATATGTGTAGCAGACATATTATACATAAAGTGGGGGCTTTGGTATGTTTTGCTCTCAGCAACTTCATGAAGACCTTTTTATATTTATTTCAACATTAAATCTCAGTAGATGTAATTAGAATTTTTGACACTGATTAAAAGAAGTCAAACGAGTATCCACTAATTGTTTAAAAGTGGAAACACAAGACAAAAATAAAACATTAAAAAGTCCAAGGAGACTTTTTTTGGCACTGTTTGTTTGAATTATTCTGTACTTTGTCATCTTAAAATAATATTCACATATCTTGAGTCATCATGTGACCGTTTGATTGAGGAACATTATTATCCTTTAGGAAGCTTTTTAACAAGGAGGTGACAGGAAGTAAATTATGTAAACCTGCTCTAATTATAAAGACAACACAGAGAGTCTTTTATTAGCTCATCCAGAAGTATTAAATTTAACCCAACAACACCGACCGAGCCGACATCCTCCTGAAGGACAGCAGCAGGGCGTCGATACGCTTCAGTGGCACTGTGTGTCTGAGATCTATAATACGTAATAATAATAATAATAATAATAATAATAATAATAATAATAAATGATGTATTATCCTCTGTACTCTTTATGTCTTAACATGAACTACAAACATCCTTATCGCTGAGTCAGGTTCCTGTGTGTCTGCTGTCATGAAGTAAATGCTGGTTGTGTGTCTTTCAGGGAGAGACGAGACGATGCAGCCGGCCAAGCCGTCCTTCCTCCAGTACTTTGAGCAGAAAGAGAAGGAGGCCAACAGCCACAATGACGGAAGAGGAGAAAACAACGCAGACAACCGCAAACTGCCCGCCGATGGAGACCTTGAAGTGGTGAGTTACAAGAAGGCGTGTGTGAGTGTGAGTGTGAGTGTGAGTCAATGGAGGACAGGAGGAAAAACAATCCACAGCGTCATGTTATTTTACACCAGTTGGCCACTTCTCTCTGCTTTCTTTCTTTATGAAACAAAAGAACATAATTCACATGACAATAACAAAAGAGCCAGAGGTATTAAATATTAAATATTAAAACCTACATATATTGAATATCTTAATACCCTTTTTCTTAGTCTAAATAGAAAGTGGTTTCACATATTAGCTTAACATCCGTCAAGGAAACAACAAAAAAAGGTATTAATTGTTAAATTTATATTTAACATTAAACATATTTAAAAGATTAAAAGAAAATATATCAAATTTATTATAAGAAAATATTGTTTTGAAGAAACCAAACACTAAAGACATTATTATGGGAAAATGTAAAGATATGATTAATGACAAATCTGCAAAGGTCTTTGTGTCTTTTTTAAAAATATTTCTGCATGTAGTGATTGACAGGGTCATATTTTATTAATAATTCTGAAGGACACTTCCTTAACCTTATTCACGTAGCGTTTTTAACGGCAGGGTATCGCAATACCGTTCTAGTATCGGTATAGCGTGCAACACTACCTCAGAGGGTGTGTTTGGGTCCAGTCTCGTATCGGCAGGTCAATAATTCTAATGTAAAGGCAATATGAAATAGTTTGAAGTGATTTAAAGCCTCAGTATTAAAATCACATTATGAAAGGTTATTTTTTCACATTAAAACGGTCACTCTGTTTTTTAGCTTTGCTGATATCAATAGTGATAAATTGTTGTTTACTTTAGTTTGACTAACTATGCCTCTGTGGAAAACACATTACAGTGAGAGGAGGAGCAGAAGCTGTTTGTCTTTAAGCTGCTGCTGCTGGAATTAAATATTAAATATGTGACCTTTTAAATCCGAGGTGGTTTCTCTTACCAGACCGCCCGGCTGCCGGTTCAGCTTTAGATATTCAGAGGGCTCTGAAGCCTCTTCTGTTTCAAAGGGAACAATAAACCACCAAGGCAACCGTTACAGGATAGCTTTTATTATTAAAAAGAACAGACATATTTCCAGCAGTTAGTAGGGCTGGGACGATCCACCGATCTCCTGATTCAATACTATCACCATACTTTGGTGCCGTGTGGATATGTATTGTGATTTTTAAGTACTGCGATTTGATATTACGATTTATTGTGATTTTTGTTAACTTTTTTAACACTAGACGACGAGAAAATGTTGAATCATACACTTCTAGGGACTTTTACTTTGAAAAATCTCTAAATTAACACAGCAAGAATCCCTTTGTTAACACCTTATTTTGAAAAGCGGACGTAGTCCCACATGTCTACTTCCTCTAACTTCTCCAAGGTGGTCTCTAGCTCCCCCGTCAGCTTCGTTCTCTTTATACATCCATGGTCAGCTCCATCGGGGCCGTTTGAATGCATTCAACATAAATGTCAGTATCTGGGTACTCTACAGTTGTAGCGACGGCCCATTTGACCACGGAGATGAGAGCGAAGGCCGGCTCGACTGCACGTTACCGCGATACGATAACATTTCCTGTCTAGCTCTGCTTTTCCTGCAATGTGTGAAACCCAAAGTGTTTCCATCCTTTACTGGATGTGTAGTGTTTACCACGCTGGATTTAACATGTGAGGGTGCAGGTCGTATCCACGCATATACTAACGTTTTATACTTTCTGGTTTCGGCTCGCTGCGGTTTGTTTTGGTTGACGGATACGGAACGGATGTGACGTCCCATTACTCAGACTACAACAATATAAGCAGTAACTTCCCCTCCGCATAGACTCAAATGAAGCAACTATAAATAAAATAATAAAAAACTATAAAATCACGATATATAGGTGAATCGATTTTTTTTCTTCCCCCCTCCTATCAGTTATTGTAGGTGAAGTACAACTGTGAAATGTTGAGTTATACGTGGATCAGCATGTAGTCGTTGTTTAAGTGTGCTTCTGTAAAAGTGTGTGTGTGTGTGTGTGTGTGTGTGTGTGTGTGTGTGTGTGTGTGTGTGTGTGTGTGTGTGTGTGTGTGTGTGTGTGTGTGTGTGTGTGTGTTACATGCACCCATTGAGACTTACAGTAGATGTGTGCTCATGTGAAGTTGTTCCTCTAACAGACAGTGACAGGTAACCGCTGGATGACCCTGATATTCACTCTTGTTCTGTTGGATCTTTATTACTGTCTCCCTGTGAACACACACACACACACACACACACACACACACACAGCCACACACACGCACACGGTGCAGTGATACCTACACACTGTCAGATTTAATAGACGTCACACGCACCCCGTCAGAGGATCATCTCACAGTGAAGTCAGTCAGGTAACAGATCTGAGTTAATGGGAAGTTCTTCATGTGTCTGAAGGGAGAAATGCTCATTTACATCTACACGGTCTGCCATATGAGCAATATGTATTATTATTATTATTATTATTAGTAGCAGTAGCAGTCGTAGTAGTATTAACACAACAGGTAAATGAACGTTTTCTGAGGGCTGGCTTGACGATCCCAAACACAAAGCCTGGTTGGTTAACTATTCCAAATGGGAAAACAGAGCTTGGTGGAAACTTTGTGTAAAATCTTGTCACAGCTTCCTTCCCGAGTCTCAAAGTCAAATGTGGGCCGAAAAATCAACAGAGAAGTCTGGAAAAGTCTGGAATCATGAAATGTAAAATGTGCAGGAACCCTGGCTAGCCTTCAGGTGAAACTGGTGAGTTAGCAAGTGAGCAAGTAGGTAACATAAAGCAGGAAATACAAAGACATAATGACAGAGGAAAAAGATGAGGCTGTTGGGAATAGCAACATTTTCCTCAGACATATTATAAAATTATGGAAAAAAAATCAACATACAACTAAAATTACAATATATTCACTTATTATGCACCGAAAAATGTACTTCCATGGCTTCAGCCATTTCTGACAACGCCAACAAACACACGTCACAACTCATGAGCTTTCAGAAACTTTCCACTTGCGAGGTTGTGAATACGACAAGAGGCAGGGCGTTCATATAGACTCTTCTGGTGAACACGGCAAACACCACCACATCTGAAGGAACCATTAGCACTCATTCAGTGGTTGCCTGGCAACAATCCAAAAAGATGCAGCAAACTGCAAAAAAAAAAACACAGCAAAGGTGCGTCAGTCAGTTCAGTTTGCTTTACTTTTTCAACCTGCAAAACGGCTCTGTCTGATCGGAGCCTAAAAGCAGCTTTTACTTAGTGACACTGGTGCAGAGAGACACTTATTACCATTATTTATACACCATTATCATCTCAGTGACTTGTAACGAATATGCAAAGACAGCAGGAGTTTAATAAAACAGAAGATATCTGCGTGTTTTACCGCAGTGTTTAGAGAAATCAAATAGGATTCACTAGACGACACAGATCCACTCGGGATTTATTGTTCCATTAGACTTTTAAATGTGTGGCTAAAAAGCTGATTTCTTCTGGGATCTTTAATACGTGGAGACAGCTGGTTGGCAGCTTCATGCTGACTGTGGTTAATTTTAGATCTGTCTACTTTACTATTTTAGTATTTTGCTTCCAGATGTGTTTTTTATGTAGTTATCTAAAACAGCGTCATGTCGGCTGCTGTTTCCATCAGTTTATGGTTTATACTTCACTATTTAACATTAACTTCTATTCTTTCTCAGGTAGAGGGCAGGGCTGTAGCATAGTTTAACACTTTTTTATAACACCCTCATATTTAGATTACGTTTGAATATTATATTTTATATTTAGCTGCCTTGTCTAATATTTACCATGTTATCTGTGGCGTATGCTTCAGCCAGTTCTCTGGTGTTATAACGCAGCATAGAACATGTGGCGGGAAAGCACTAACCTCCATTATTCATGAGGAGCAGACGTAGAACAACCAATCTGCCTCTCTTCTGTCCTCTATTTTTATTCTTCCCTAACTGGTTTCCTTTTTCCCGTCTCCTCTCCGACTCCTTCTCTCCGTCCTTCCTCTCGTACTCGTATCTAACGGATCCCGACAGAAGTTTAAATCCCTCGCTGCGCCTTCAACTATTAATGAACCCATCACCAGTCACATGTTCTGTCACGGTTTAATAGTTCAGAGACGTCCGTCTATAACTCCCATGAGACAATGAGTCCACGTGTGATCTAATGTCTTAAAGGCACAATGAGCAGGATATTCCTAAAATCACAACGTATAGACTGAAACAATCCCTCTTAATCCTCAGTAGCAGTGTGTGGTGGCGTCTGTCACGGCTGGGACGATTCACCTATCTCCTGATTCGATACTATCACCATACTTGGGTGCCGATCCGATATGTATTGCGATTTTAAGTATTGTGATTCAATATTACCATTTATTGTGATTTTTGATACGTTTTTTAACACTAGACCACGGAGGGAAAAAGGTTGAATCATACACTTCTAGGGACTTTTACTTTGGAAAATCTCTAAATGAATCCAGTAAAAATGTTGATTGATGATTTTCAGCATGTCTGTAGTCAGAGATGTCCTGAAGTTAAATATATCAGGATTATGGTCAGGAATTATTTATTAGTTTTTTTTTTCCAGCAACCCAAAAATCAAAGAAGAAAGACATTTCCCTCACAAATTAGTGGTATTTTCTTTTTAATTTATAAGAGACATGTAATGTTTTATACTTCTGGTGAATATAATCCAATCAATCTTATTTCCATATATGTATTTTGTATATACAGTTCCCTTTGTTGACACCTTATTTTGAAAAGCGGACATAGTCCCACATGTATACTTCCTCTAACTTCTCCAAGGTGGTCTCTAGCTCTCCCATCAGCTCCGTTCTCTTTTATACATCCATGGTCAGCTCCATCGGGGCCGTTTGAATGCATTTAACACGGCCCACAGAGACAAGAGCAGCGGCCGGCTCGACCGCACGTTACCGCAAAACGATAACATTTGTCTAGCTAACGGTGTCTAGCTCTGCTTTTCCTGCAATGTGTGAAACCCAAAGTGTTTCCATCCTTTACTGGATGTGTAGTGTTTACCACGTTGGATTTAACATGTGAGGGTGCAGGTCGTATCCTCGCAGACCCTCTGACATTTTCTACTTTCTGCCGTTTGTTTTGGTTGAGGGATGCGGAACGGATATGACGTCACGTTACTCAGACTACAACAATAAAAGCGGTAACTTCCTTCTACCTCCACATAAACTCAAATGAAGCAAATGTATCGATTCTGGCATTAAAACATCCATTTCAAAATCGTTAAAAAATAAAATTCAATACATAGGTGAATCCATTCCACCCATCCCCCCACTCCTAATATTTATTACATGAATACAAAGTAATGAAACGGATCGCTTCGCTATTTACTGGATCGCTGCCGATTATTCTTCCTTTTCCCTCACCGAAGGGGAGCTATTTCCATGTTTGGCCAGCTCTGCAGCAAATTTCACTTTGGGGGGCGTTACGTGACCAGGCATCACCAATCCACTTGACGAGGGTGGGACGTTTATCGGTTAAAAAAATAATCAAAATTAGCCCCCCTATCTACAACGATAACTATTTTTTTGTGCATTGAAAAATATTTTTGTGGAGGCTCATTTATATATAAACCACAAAATCCATGTGTGAATCGTTGTGTGTGCGTTCATTAATACTGAGACTGATCTGACTTCATAGTCTATGACATTAATAAATAGTGGATGTTGCTTCCAGATCTAAATCATTCAATGCTCAGAGATAGCCGGAGTGTGTTTCACGTTGACCCTGGTGTCGTCCAGCTGTAGGACCGTCCCTCCTCTCTCGGCGGTTATCTCTCCAGCGGACGCCACTGTTATTTTAGCTCCATTGATTTTGGGTAATAAATAGCTGAAGTGCTGCTGGTAAAAGCTGAGAGGGGGAATCCCCCCGGGGGAGGGTAAGGGGGGAGGAGGCTAAAGCAGGCATCAGGTCCCCATCTGAGACCCACAGCAGAGAGGGAAAGAGATTGACTAAATATCAATAGATGGAGCCTTCTGAAAGCTACGGAAATAGATGCACTTATCACACACCTTGATCATCGCTGTCAGGCTGGAGATATTTTTAGGTTGTGGGGAAGTTTGTCCCAAGTGTCCATTAATGGACCCGGAACAGAAGGATCTTTGAGTCCTCCAGCTGCTCAGGACGATAACATCATTAGCACAGAAGCTAACTAGCTTCATATCCAGTTATATACGTCCCAACCTTACTAAGGTTTGAGATACTACGAGATCTATCAGCCAGTGAACTCTCTGCATTTGTAAATGATATGGAACCGTTGACTCTTAAATTCTAAATTAATCTTTGAATGTTGCACAGCTTTTTTTTTTTGTCTGGACCGCAGACATACTGTCCAACCTTGAGACCTTAAAAAAGGGAGGATTTCTAAACCATAGTGGGGGTCTGGGAGTCTGGGAGTCTGGGGGTTAGAGGGTCGTCCCAGTTTCCTGCATTCTGGTGACTTTTAAAGAGCGAAAATAGCAAAATAATAAGTTCACCGCAACAGCATTTTATGTTAAACTTTTGATTTCACCTTTAACTCCCAGGAAAGAAAACTGAATAATTCGCCCCTCTGGTATGAACTGGGTTTATGAATCTCTGACATAAACTAATATTCATCAGTTTTTATTTATTTATGCTCCTGCTTGAGTATTTCTTTCTCTTAGTTCTCTCCATTTCTCTCTCCTTCTCTCACTCACTGAATCTCCTTCATACACAACAAGACAACGCCACCACTGCGCAGCTTAAACGTGAGCTCAAACTGCGCTGTGTCGCGAGCATAGACTGCTCTGTTCAGCCGGGGAAACCACAGTTGGTGTAGCTCTGTTGTTGTCCGGGTGGAAACAGTAGAGATTATACACACACTGTTCAGTTCCAGAAACAGGCTAAGATAACGAAATATAGTCTGCAATATATGCGAAAAAAATAAAGTCTGAAAAATGTCCCCCAAAAGAAAAGTCTGAGAAAGAAAAGTCTAAAAAAATGTCCGAAAAAAGTCTGGAAAATGTCAGAACCTGGTGGTTTGGTGGCTACCAGTTGTCACTTTTGTGTTTTTTGTGTTTTAACCGTTAGTGAGGAGGCGGTTACATTTCTTGACACCAGGTAGCTTGTTTTCCTCTGGTGGACACATAACTGAGAGCGTCAATGCTTGAGCTCAAAGTAACATTAATCAAGTTAACATCCTCATCTACATCCAGGACAACTGACCTGGTTTTCTCCGGCTGTCGGCGGCCCTGACGGCTCACTTCATCTAAACTGGTCAGCCGTTCCGCGACGGGAATAAATAGGAACATGGCGTCTGACAAAAGCTCAGCCCAAAACGCTGCAGCGCCGCGTCGCTGGCAGCCAGTTAGGACGCTCTAATAGAAAACAGTGTAATCAAGCTGATTTTGGCGCTCAGCGGCGTCCCATCCAGTCAGGACACGGTGTCAAAATAAAGGTGTTTGCTGTTTGTAGGTGAACTCGTGGTCGGTGGAGGAGCTGCGACTGCGTCTGGCCTCTCTGGACCCTCAGATGGAGCAGGAGATCGAGGAGATCCGTCAGCGCTACCAGACCAAGAGGCAGCCCATCCTCGACGCCATCGAGGCCAAAAAACGCCGGCAGCAGAACTTCTGAGAATGAAACACGGATGTTTCGTCTCTCTGCAGCGGTTCAGTGAAACGACGGTAAAACTGTGTGAAGACTTCTGATGATCAAATTGATGAAGAGGAACTTCCAACGAGCTGTTTGGCACAATATTCATGACTTTTATTTTTCTCTTTTTGATTTAAGATCCAGGTTTGAGTCTTCAGGAACTTTTTTCTGTTTCTGGTTTTAACGGTTTAAGAACGTTTGATTTCGACGCCATCAGCAGCTCATCTGGACTCGGCGATGGTTGTTACAATCTCATCTCGTTACTTTTTTTTTACTTAATCGCGTGGTACAATATGGTTCTACCTGCTGACTGCTCACCTTAGGTACTGGTGTTTCCTCTCATCGTTAGTAAATGCTGCTGCTGCTGCTGCTGCTGGACTGTGAAAGTCTAGAAATGGATCATTCCCTTCTTGGAAAGTTTCTCACAAAATCAAAGTTTCAAGATCGTTCCAAAACTCTGATAAATGATAAGGAACCAGATGTTTGAATGATCTAAAAGGAGAGGAGATAACCGGAGAACATCTGTTACTCTCTCTAAACTTTAAACTCGACCATGAAAAACGAAATCTCTTTAATCCGGTACATTTTGTTTGATATTATTTTCTATATATACAGCCGTGGTTGAAGTTCATAATTCATCATGTCTTAGTTTTACGTCTCTCTCTCTCAACAAAAGTGACACTTGAGTTTCCCGCTCAGTTCTGCTTCATGGAGCCAAACAGCAGAAATACATTCATAACGGAGATTCTTCATTCAGATTAACTCAAGTTACTCTTAATGCCCAATGATGATGGATCACTAAACAACGACTCTGTTTACATGCACAACGTATTCTGAAAAAGACAATAGTCCTACTGATCTCTTTACACGGCTAATGAACATGAATATTCCACTGGTATTCCTGTTCACATGCAGCCGTTCACACTCTGATTAACGTAACGCAGCCTCCTTCTTTCATTCCTTCAAACAGGTTTTCTAGTTTCATGTGATACCAGTATCTTCACTCTAGCTGTAAAACTGCGCATAAAATTGCATCAATGCGTTAAAAAAAATTAGTGGCGTTAAAACTAATTTGCGTTATTATCACGTTAACTTTGGCAGCCCTGTTGTTTAAATGACACATACCAAATTCACAATATTGTCATATTCAGAATAAAAGAGGAATAGTAGTGTGCATGTAAACGTAGTCGGTGTTTGTTGATCTCGGTCAGCTGGTGAAGATTAATACTATTATTTTTTTATATGATTGATTATTCCATCATCATGGATCTAACTGGAGGTTAAACGTCTTTGTCTAAAAGACGACTTACAGACAAATATTCACAATCCACAGATCATCAGTGAGAAGTCAAAATGTAGATTTAGATCTTGAGATGTAACTGAAGTGTTTGGTGTTGGGTCACGAGATGATTAACAGTATAATAATTACATTTATTTACTTTACCCCCCCCCGTTTAGCATTTTATAATCCGTACGTAAACATTTAAATGGTTTATAAAACACTATAATGTAGCTGTAATTATGAGCCGATATATATTTCTATATTTATCATGTTCACAACAGTCACAGCGAAGCAGTTGTTAGCAATAAACATCTCCAGGCTCCCTTCAACAGCGCTCATTAAATATGTATTTCAGAAAGAGAAAACACGAGTAAAAGCAAAATGAGAATCTGAGCCAGTGGAAGTTAAATTCTAGGGCTAAAATACAAACATAAACATAAAAGTATGATGTATGATAAAGAAAATGTATACTTGAAACTCATGTTTATTAATCTACAGTATTTCTCAACTACTCCCAACTTCTTATGAAGACATATTTTATATTATTTTCAGCAGATTTTAAGATGACAAATACATTAATAATCATAACAGCTACATTATAGTGTCTCATATCAGCAGGTCGGGACATAGTCACGGAATTTAATGGCAACATTAAATTAACGGTACATAAAAATGAAGTTCACATTTTTTTCCCCTGATGGTCAGCATGAAATCAGTTTGTATATAATCCACGTAATCGTGAACCAGGAAGTATAAAGAGCGGTGAGCGGCGTGTAGGGAGGAGGTCAGGTGGATGAGTGGGTCTAAAAACACCAGACTTTCATCACTTATTTGAACCCAAACCGCCATCTTTTACTAAACTTCACTAAGTAGTTTTATTTTGAAAAGGACTGGAGCAGAAATTGACACGTGCGTCACGTGTTGCTGGACATTCGTAGGAAAACTCCCAAAAAATCCGTTGTTGAAAGTCACGCTGAGCGTCATGAAAAAAAAAAAGTGTAATTCATGTCTATGTCGACGAATCAAATTACATTACATTTAGTGGCTATTTCATGAACTAGCGTGAGACTGTTGGTTATAAACCATAAATGTTTAAAGCAAAACGTCAGATGTTCCTCTAATCTTTATTTTGAAATGACCTCTACAGGTCTCCATCTCTCTTTGGTTGACTTTACTTCATTTAAAGGATCACGAGCTAAAACAGTTTGGTCTTTACTCACCTGCATGATAATAATAATATCTTCATTTATTTTCTTATAGCTGAAAATGTCTGAAAGTGTCTAAATGTTTTAAGGGAATTTAATGAGATGGAAACTTGACTTTGTTTAACCTCCAGTGAACTTCTTGGTGTTTAATTTGAGTTTTTATTTCAGTGTCCAGCATCTATTTTTCTTCCTCAGTAAGCAAAAAAAAATTACGTAGGTCGACAGATTTATGGAATCGATTCTACAAAGCTTTTATTTCCTGGATTTATTAGTTTGATCTGTACCGAACGAGATTTAAAAGCGTCAGACAGAAGCTGGCGTCGACCGCCGTCTGACTCACCTTCACTTCTAACATTCCTCTTCATCCAGCACAGAAACATCTATTTTTCTACGTAGATTTAGTGTCACAACCGAAAAGGAAAAGCAGCTTCTCAGGTCATAAAACTCCTCAGGGGTGTAAAAATAATGACAGCAGTGATGAGACGTGACTGTAGATAGTTTATTGGTCTGTGTATATAGACACAGTATGAGCACCGCTGGCTGCAGCTGTATATCGGGATTATATGTGAACAGTCGGAGGGTTCAATCCCCAAAATGAGACGCTTTTCATTAAGTTATATTTATAATAATATAAGTTAAAAGGAGCGTCCGTCAGCTGGCGTTCAACTCGTTTCTCTGAAAGAAAACGACTCGTGAGCACAATTCATTTTTTTATTTTCTCTTCTGTGTTACAAGAAAAACAAAAAGGGATTTTCCTTTCTGCCTTATTATTGATGTTCTGCCTTTTATGTTTCTGAACAGTGATTGAATATAAAAAAGGGAAAATATTAAAAATAATGCAACGTGATTGTTATAAAATATGATGCATGAGCTGTTTGATGCCGGCAGTGAACTATGGAAGACGGAACCTGACAAAATAAAACATAAACAGTTAAATAAATAAATTACTAAATAAATAAATGTCAATAAATGTAGCAAAAATAATATAGATTGATAAAATTGATAAAATGTGACATTTATTGATATTTCTGTTTAAATAGTTTTTTTTATTTATTTACCTTTGTATTGATTCCTTTATTTATTTAGTCTTCTGTTCAATTTCCATTTTAATTTATTTATGTCATTATTTTTTATACATTTT